>BPLR01011394.1:0-259347 GCA_021605095.1 Caerostris extrusa | reverse complement strand
ACAAAAACCAAAACTAACTTCAAATTACTAAAAACGCTAGATCATCAGATTCTTTTGACTCGTAAAATTAGAAGAGATCTTTTATCGCTAGTGAACACATTCAAAATAAGGGTAAATAATATCTTAATAACTTTGAAGATATTTCTACTCTTTCAAAAGAAAAATAACTCTCATTTTCACAACGAACACATTTTTATTAACATCAATTTTTACATTCTATGAAGGAGCTAGTGGCGCTATGCGGCCAAGGATCTCCGTATTAATCTACAATAAGGTTTTACATTCTACGTGGAAATTCCGTTAACAATGAAAGTAGAAGTTGTTTTTGGATGGAAACTCCCGGAGTTGAGTTGTATACAATTTAGCTTGCGTACGCGACATATATAAGCATTCTAACATTTTTCGGCAATCTTATTTCTTAGATTTTTCCATAGATTGAGAAAGTTTTCTTGTACCTTTTAATGCTCGGATGTCGAAGAGGTTCCGAAGAAACTGCATTTATCTCAAGTGAATACAGACGTTGCACAGGACGTAATTTTCTCCACTAGCTGTTTTCACTTTCATTAGACGTGTAAAACCATCTTTGCCTGGAAAAATCTCAGTGGCTTCTTTTCCTAAAAGGCCAGTAGAGTCTTTTTAGATTTTTATTTTCAATAAGAACTATTTCTCCCACCTCAATATCATCAGCTTTTCTAATTTATTCGTATTTTGTCTCATATGACCTAGATACTCCAGTCTGAAACGTTTACGTAGATCTTCACGAAATTTCAACCGATACATGTGTCTCTTTTTGAAGACTGGTAGATTCCAAATTGTCAAGATCGGGATACACCATATCCCAAATAAGTCTCTCATAAACATAGATGGTGTTAGGGGTTCAAGCTCATTGTCATCTGACACGTATGTGATAGGCCTGGAGTTAATAATGCTTTCACATTTCACATTAAGGGGTTTAACTCTTCGTACTTCAAGCTTGCTTTACCCAATACTCTTTTAAGAAGATCTTTAACAAGAGCGATAAGACGTTCACACCATCCTCCCCACGAGGGAAGATGGAGGTATAAATTTCCAGATGATTTTTCTTACAGCTCCATCAATAACAACTTGATCCCAGTTAAGCCTTTTTAGAAGGTGTTCGGTTTTCCACAAAAGTTTTACCGTTATCTGTATAAATGATATAGCAGGTCTCCCTCGCCAAGCTATAAATCTTCTTAATGCAAGTAAAAATTTATCAGTAGACATAGAAGAGACAAGTTCCAGATGCACAGCCCGGAATACTGAACAGGTAAATAAAACTATCCATGATTTGCTTCCATCTCTCAAGAAGACTGGTCCAGCCAAATCTATTCCAGTGACTTCAAAACAAGAAGCATCCTTGATTCGATCTTCAGCAGAGGAGCAAACATTACTTCCATATGTCTGGCATTGAATGTTTTGCAAATAACTCATTTACGTAAAACCTTTCTAATTGTTTTCCTCGCCTTCAAAATCAATATTTTTCTCCCAGACTTGCAATTAACGTCTGAATACCACAGTGCAAAATTTCTTTGTGTTTAGATATAATCAAACTTGTAACAACAGGATGATCTGAAGGAAGAATTACTGGAAACTTGAAATCTTGTGTATCTTCTCGAAATGTTAACCTGGTTTTCATTCTTAATAGTCCATTTTGGTCAACAACATATGGGATATTTTTAGGCCTTCGTTCTTACCGGAAACAAATGATGTCCTTTGGACAATCAACATGATTCTTTTTTTCTGCTTCTTTCAGTTCGTCAGGAGTCAGTATGTCTGTTACATGACAAGATTTTTCTAGTTTACTGTTTCTGCAAAACCTGATCATCCATGTGGTAACTCGTATCAGCTTCTCAAATGACGAAAATCTTATTAAGAATTTCCTAACGTAATCTGACACAAACAGAGAAGTCACAACTGATTTTTTTTCTTTTCTGCATTGACGACATTCTTTTCAGGGTATAAATTAGATGCAAATGATTCTTCTTCCTCTGTTAACCAGGCTGGACCTTCCCACCATCTTCGAGCTATCAAAGTATTAACTGAACAGCCTCTCGAAGGCAAGTCCGCTGGGCTTAGATTTCTAGGTACATAATTCCACTGAAAGAGGTTCACTGCCCGATCTAATTTCCTTGACTCGATTCATCACAAACGTTGCCCATTGTTCATCATTTTTAATCCAGTATAAACAGTTCATCGAATCTGACCACTAATAAACAGGTATACACTCAAGTTCTTCTAAATCCAGTGCAAATAGTTTTGGCAAACCTCAAGCCGATGCAACAACCCAATAGCTCCAGTCTGGAAATGGAAATACTGTTTAAGAGGTGCTACTCGTGATCTTGCTGCTACTAAATGACAAGTAACTCCTTGTTGGTTCACAGATCTTAAAAAATGCAAGTAGCATAGGCTTGTCGACTAGCATCGTAAAATACATGCAAACTATGTTTTGAGTTCTTATGCCCCTGAATCCATCTTGGTATTTCTAGTTTGTTTAACTGATGTAACTGTCTGTCCCATTTTTCAAATTTATGAGCAATTTCTTCTGGAAGAATATCACCCCAATTAGCCTTAATTTTCCACGTTTCTTGGAGCAATATTTTTTGGAAATAAAGTTATGGGGGCAGTAATTCCAATAGGGTCAAATATTTTGTGACATTTTGAGAGAATATATCTCTTTATCACTTTTACAGATTCACTCTGCGGGTCATTTCTGACATCAATTTTCAACGTGTCTCTTTCAATGTTCCAAAGAAAACCAAGAACTGGAATGTCTTGTAAGATAGGAGAAGCATTTTGGGATTCATTACAATTGTCTCTTAAGGACTCAAAAGAATTGTGTTGACAGCCACGTAACTCAAATTTTCCGAGAGCCATGATTTCTCTGGATTCATTTATAAACTTTGTCAAGCCAGCCTCGCTTTTTAACACTAGCCACACAGTTATCAACGTGCATAGATTTCTGTAGGTGTTGAGCTGTCATCTTGTAGCAATCAGGAGTTCCATCTAATAGATGATTCAATGTCGCCCCTAAAAGGAATGGACTTGATTTGATCCCAAACATTACACGGCGATGTCTGTAGATCTTGACAAGATTTGGATCTCCATCTTGCCACCAAAGAAATCGCAGATAATCCTTGTCACTGTCATTCAGCCAAATCTGTAGAAAAGCTTTGCGTATATCGGCGATCACACCATACTTTTCAATACGAAACCTATTTATGATGGATGGAATAAGTTCCACAAGGTTTGGACCTGTTACTAGGCAGTCATTTAAGGATGGACTTCCTTTGAATTTTTACAGAACCATCGAAGACAGGTCTTATCCTTGTTGTTGAATTTTTTTTATGACAGGTCGATGAGGAAGATAGTGACACTTAAACTCATGAGATCTTCACTATTTAACTCTTCAACATACCTTCTTTCTTTCAATCTTCAAAAACATTTTCAGAGTCCCGTAGAATACCAAGATTTTTGATTCTATCAACTGTATTTTTCAATCTTTTTCTCAGAAAGACCTTTTTGTTCGAAAGTAGAACAGGGTGATCTTCTAACTATGGTAGGGAAAAACATATCTACCATCTCCATTTTGCTTAACAGAATTCAAAAACAGCTTTCGGTTTCTTTCTCAATTTCCATTTGACTTCGTTTATCTGCAGTATCCAATATTCCAAGAGTGTCCAAACTCCAAAGATCACTAATGCTTTTGTTGTTCACATGTAAAGACAGTACTGTCATATAGCTGTCATTTTCACTTCATTTCTAATTTTTCCCATAAGAGGCCATCCAAGTAGCATTTCCATTGCCACTAATCCGCAAGATAAATTCACGATTTTTCCAGTAAAAAGTTTACCGGCTATATCAGCACCTATCAACAAATGCACTGAAGACGCTGAATCATCGAGACAGGCTTCTTTGTCGCTAAGAAATATTCCCTTTTTTTTCAATCTCTTTACTCAAGGTCCAGAAATCGCTGTTGGTATATCAATGCATATTGTCTCTTGATCATAAGCTTCGAAAGAACAGTGATAGTCCTTTTTGGAAACTGCTTGCATATACTTTGTATAAATGATGTTTCAAGCTATTCTCTACACCACCAAAAGATTGTGGATCATATCTTCAGCTCTAATTGGTTCATAACTCATTTTAGAAACAGCTTCTATAGTTATTTAAGATTTTTGGCTGCCTGTGTCAATTAACGCTCTCACAGGAAAATTGCCATCATTACCGTAAAGATATACTACTAAAGTTTGCAGAAGAACATCCGCTGAACAAGTTGGATTCTCCAAGGTGTTGAATTTTTCCTTTTAATTTTTTCTACAGCTTTGTCGACTATTTTACCGGAACCAGTGGATTCAACCTGCTTCAGTTCTGGACACATAACATTATAATGTCTTCTTTGACACTGGGAACATTTAATTTTTATTTGTGCACTGCCTTACCATGTGTCCAGTCTTGAAACATCGATAACAGCATTTCTTCTTGGCCAGCAAAGTTGTTTTCCTGTAAATCTAAATTCAAAGCAAGTTTGCAATTTTTACTTTCATGATTCTTTTCGTTGCAAAAAGCACAGTTAGTAGAGCTTTGACTTCCAGCAAAAAGCCCGGCAGCAGTGTGCATAGGTTTTTCAATGAGTAAAATTTAGGATTGTCCTTAACTGAAAGCCCTTTCATGGCCAGATTTATTCGTTCTTCTCCTTCTACTTCATTTTTCAAAAACTGCATTAAATTTTCAAGTCGAGATTCTTCTTTTATCACTGTAACTATTATTCCTTTGCCAAGCTCTGAGAACTTCCTCGGATAAACAAGATTCAACTAAAGGAAATAGCATAGCAGCATATTTTTCAGTTGTTACTCCTAAGCTTTCTAAAGCTCTAAGTTGTGTCTCAATCCAATCATACAAAGTAGGAAGTTTTACTTTCTGATCCCTAGAGTTCATAGAAATTGTTAATTTCAAAAGTCCTCGAACATAGAATTCGACAAGTAAGTCATCTTGTTCAAATCATGATTTTAAAAGAATCTACTGCTTTGTGATAATTTTCCTTTGAAGGTGGAAAACTTTCAACTAACTCTCTAGCTCTAGTAGAAGGCAATGTAGCTTGTATCAAATATTGAAGTTTATCAGCCTCGTCAATATTTGGGTCACTATCAATTTTACTAAACTGACCCCAAAATGGCAACCAGCCTTTAATTTCACCACCAAACTTTTTCAATTCCAATAACGGCAACTTAAATTTTCTTTTAGAAATACTCTGAACAGAACTAGAGTCATCACTTTCTTCACGGTTATTACTTTTGTTTTTAAAAATAATCTTGATTCATTTAAATTTCTTATTATATTCATCTGCAGCAAAAGTTTCAGCATCCAAGTCGGCTAGCTTAGTTTCTGTTTCAAGCAACATTAAATTCATAATTTCATCATTCTGTACACAAAGTTCGTTACACTTTTCGCCAAGTAGGTCAAAATCGGCCAATAAATCAAAATTGCCGTTAAATTGGCACCATCTTCCAGAAATACATCATTAATAGCGCTATATAAACGTGTAAATGCTGAACGTGCAACAGTTCTTTTCTTTTAAAATTTTCCATTTTTATCTTAAACAAATTCAAAGTACAATAAATCACTTAAATTAAAACTCAAATTCAAAATTCACTTGCCTTTTTCTCACTTATTAATCCACATCCAATTATACAAGTCCTGTCGCGGACGCCATTAGTTATGTTGTACCAGCATTCAGTAATACGAAAACCAAAACTAACTTCAAATTACTAAAACGCTAGATCATCAGATTCTTTTGACTCGTAAAATTAGAAGGGATCTTTTATCGCTAGTGAACACATTCAAAATAAGGGTAAATAATATCTTAATAACTTCAAAGATATTTCTACTCTTTCAAAGAAAAATAACTCTCATTTTCACAACGAACACATTTTATTAACATCAATTTTTACATTCTATGAAGGAGCTAGTGGCCGCTATGCGGCCAAGGGATCTCCGTATTAATCTACAATAAGGTTTTTACATTCTACGGGGAAATTCCCGTTAACAATGAAAGTAGAAGTTGTTTTTGGACAGGAAACTCCGGAGTTGAGTTGTATACAATTTAGCTCGCGTACGCGCGACATATATATAAGCATTCTAACATTTTCACTGTGCCAATTTTGATTTTATATGTAATGTTTAGAGATGTGATACTTTTTTTATAATGAGTTTCTTCCAAAGGGATATAATTGAAGATGCAGATATTAAATATATTTAAGATTTTTTTCCCCAAAAAATACCATAGTAAGTGAAATATTTGATAGTCTTGGTGTAGGGAGCGATACTAAGATAAAAAGAAAAATATATGGACTTGTATTACAACTATCTGACTTTAGACTTAATATTAGTTGAGCACTACACGGAAATAAATTATCAATAATTACCATTATTTATAAATAAATGATAACTTTATTACATGCCAGTAAAATATAATGTGAAAAATTTTGCATTTTATAATTGCAAATATATTGGCATACAAAGAAAAACTTATAATTAAATATTTTAGCATAATAAACTTATCTTAATTGTTTTCTTTTTATACAAAATATTTATTTTTTATTATCCATTTCTTGGTAAAATAGTCATATATATATTTTTTCTTTAGGCTGGCACAGAAGAAAACATTATTTTGTCGCCTTTAAAAATGCATGCTTATAGCTGGTGTTGTCACAAAAGTAAACAGGTATCTTAATCATTCTTTTTTATGTATCCTTATGTGTTCATTGATATTTTTTTTAACTTCCAGGTGTAAAATAATTTTAAGATAAAAGGAAAAGGATTAATCAAAACTTGAAAAGTCCATTAATAATAGAACAAGAAAAAAATTATGAACTATAGCAGAATTTATATTTTAATGTTAAAATTACATTAATAATGGTTTGATTTTTCTGTATAATGAATTACTTTTGCTAGGGTTTTTTCCCCGCTAGAGAATGAGATAATGCATTTTATAAAATAAATATGTGATATTTATTTCATAGATATATGTGAAATATATTTTTTACTGTATGACTACTATGTGCATTTACATATTTTAAAAACGTAATAAATTGATATATGTTTGTTTTTTATTTGTGTGCAGTATGTGTATTTACACACAAATGTGTATGCATTTTTCACTTTATCAATTTTGTGGGTGAATTAACAAAATTTTCTTTTTTTTTATATATATATTTCTATAGTTATTACGATTAAGTGTTGGAAGTCTAAGCTGGAATTGGAGTAGAAAATTTAGTATTGATACTGAAGGAATTACAACTATTAAACTTAATAATAATGTTGTTGCTGTTATTAAAATAAAACGCCTGTCAAATTTTCAAAAGCAGGTATGAAATAATGATATTTTATATTTTTAATAATTTAGACATAAAAACTAAATTTAAACGATATAAAAAACTAAATTCCTACATTACTAAATTTCACTTTTGAAAAAGTTTATTAAAATAGTATAAAATCTTTTAAATTCCAAAAACACCAACTTTGTTATAAAAGATCCAAATAAAAAAAAAAAAAAAAAATTGTATAAACTGTTAATTGTGGAATTCGATGAAAAAAAATTACTTTAGTTACCTATTTTTTACTTAAAAATTTAACTTTCAATATTTTTTTATATTATAATTAGATTCTTAGATGAGTATTATTCATTATAATTTTTAATAATGTCTCAAAATTAAATTGACTTGGTGTTTCATATTGTTTTAAAACATATTTTCCCTGCTTTGTTGTAATAAGCATTAAATTGTGCTTCTAAGATCCTCTTATTATTTATCCTCTTATAGTATTTATTATTTGTTGCTTTTTTTTCTAGTTTGATAATCTTTTATTATGTAGGTTATTATTGATGGACAGCTTATAATTCACAACCAACTTAGTTATCCCATTCAGTTACGTTGCGAATTTCCTGTTTATTCACCTGCAGATTCCAAGAGTCCAAAGTCATTCTTCATTAAATCACTTGCACCTCAGTGCAGCTCTCCAGCATTTATTTTAACTGCTGAACAGTGCAAATGCATGCAAATATCTGCAACTGCAATATTGGACTCTCAGTTATGGTCAAAAAATATCTCTATTGGAGATAATGTACCATTGGAAGTATGTTTTTATATTTAATTAGTTCATACCCATTTTATTGATACTATAACATTTTGATTCTATATTGTTGCATATATTTTGAGTCATCACATAGATTAAGTATATATATATACACTCAAGAGCCAAAATATTATGACCACCCTACATTTTGCAATGAACTCGCCTGGATGACGTGGAAAAGCACGTGATCAGGTGGAAGTGGTATTTAACTGCTGCTGGAGAGTCTGAAGAGTCATTCTTTTTCACTTATTTCTGTGTGTGATGGGAAAGGCTGCGGATCTAAGCGACTTTGATAGAGGGGCAGATTGTAATGGCTCGAAAGGTTCGGAACAAGTATTTCCGAAACTGCACGACACGTGGTTTGTTCGCGATCTACAGTTGTTAGTACTTATGCAAAGTGGATGAATGACGGTGAAACCAGCAGTAGACGACATGGTGTTGGACGTCCACACGCTATCAAAGAAAAAAAGATCGTCGGAGACTGTCTCGCATGGTGAAGCAAAACCGGGCCAGACAGTGGCTCAGCTGACAGCCCAATATAATGCAGGGCCAAGTAGGAATAGTATCGGAGCACACTGTTCAGCGGACACTGATGGATATGGGGCTACGCAGCAACGTCCCACTCGTGTGCCTTTGCTGACCAAGCGTCATCGACAACTGCGCCTGCGCTGGGCCCGGGAACATCGTGACTAGTCCATGGAGCAGTGGGAGAGTTGCCTGGTCAGATGAATCACGGTTTGTCATTCATCACGCCGATGGCCGTGTAAAGGATACGCCGTCTTCCAGGCGAACAGTTGCTCCCTCAATGTACAGTAGGTCATACACAGGCCGGTGGTGGCGGTATTATGCTTTTTGGGGACGTTCTCTTGGGCGTCTCTGAGACCCGTGGTTGTGGTAGAGCAGACCATGAATGCTACAGGGTATTGCATCATTGCGGATCATTTGCACCCTTACATGGCCTCTGTTTTTCCAGCTTTAAATGGAATGTTCCAACAGGACAACGCCCCTTGTCACAAGGCTAAAATTGTGTTGGAGTGGTTCCAGGAACATGATGCTGAATTCCAGTTAATGTCCTGGCCGCCTAACTCACCGGATCCCAATCCGATAGAACACATTTGGGATGTCCTGGGACGGCAGCTCAGAGTTCAAAGACCACCAATTCGCAATATCTCGGTTTGCGTGACCGTTGCTTAAACATCTGGTACAATCTGTCTCTGGCCTGGTACAATCTGGACTTATGGCATCCATGCCAAGGCGGGTTGAAGCTGTGTTGCGCGCAAAGGTGGACCAACTCGGTATTGACAGGTGGTCATAATGTTTTGGCTCTTGAGTGTATATATTAATTTTAATATCTTTTATCTATAAAATAAACAATTATTAGATATTTTAATACTCTTTCGTTTTAATTAATTTTTGTAATGAATAGAATCTAAAGCTTTTTTTTTAATTTCAAGATATGAATTAGGTTTATGTATATTTGGGTTTTCTTATTTTTTATCTTAGATTAACTAATTTTACATTTTTACTCTGAATTGTGGAAGTTGATTTGCTTCCTTCATTTATAAATTATTTTAAAGAAAGAATGATAATTTTACAAAAATTGAATAGTTACATTAGGATTTACTTTATGAACATCTCTCCATTATATCGTTTTGACTTTGAAGCTTCCGTGTTTTTATTTCAACCTTTTTTTTTTTATAAATTAACTATATTTAAATTTCTTTTATTTAAAAAGCATAACTGGGGATTTTAGGAAGTTCAAATGTTTTTTTGCTTTGTTTTAAATTAACTCTTATTCTAGAAAAATTTATGACTTAGTTCACTTTTCAATGATTTTTTTTTTTTTTTTTTTTTTTTAATCTTGTTTTGTTTTAACTTGGCCACATCTATTTTATATCTTCTTTACTGATCCACTGTTTTTATGTGTATTGTCTTTTTCTCTGTATCTTTGAGTTATTGATTTTTTATTAACTATTTGGCTTCAAAAATAGTAAGAAATATATAAAGCATCTATTAGAAAGAAACTTGATTGATTCTAAAAATACATTCTCTCTGCTCTATCTCCTTTTTTATATTTTCTAAATTATTTGAAATACCTGTAAATAGTTTTACAACAATGATAATAACATTTATCAAAAGAATTGTATTTCACGAAGATTGATTTTAAAATTTTACAAGTTACGCAAGTTGATCATGAGAACTACATTATATATATCATAATCCTAAAACTATCTTGGTATTAATTAATTGTATTATTTTCTAGATGCTTTTGAAATAGTATATTCTTAATGAATGTTATATTTTGTAAACATTAATTTATTCATAAGGTTTTTCTTATTGTCTTTTCTTGTTTATATTTTAGTGTTTTTACTTTTTAATGCCATTTTTTCAGTTCTTCTCTACTTTGCAAATTTTTAATTAGTGGCTTAATTCGCTTTAGTATATTTTCATATTTGTTAAAATTTGATTTTAAAAGTTTAATATTAATAATTTGCTTCAATCTTTCTAGATTCCTTGGAAAACTAATAATAGATTTCAATCTGTGTGGTGCCAAGTTATTCAACAAAAAACTTCTACTTTAATTAATTCAATTGTTGTGAGTTAAATAATGTTTTAGTTATTTTATATTGTTTTAAATTATTCTGAAACTTTTTGTTTTATTCATTAATTTGTTATGGATACTTTTTCCCTCCTTTGAAGGTATTTCTTGCCCCATTGTTTGTTTTGCGAAGCAATCTTCCAATGCCTATAAATGTTGAAATTACATCTCAGGGTGAAGGAAAAACTTGTATCATTGAATTAATTGGTCAAGGACATGAAATTAATGTTTTTAAAAGTTCTGGTGTTCAAAGTGAACTTCAACTTTCGTTTTTATCAAAAACAGGTAGATAATTCTTTACAATTAATTCCATTCAATATTTATTATTTACTAAAATATGTATTTAAAAGTAATTTATTAAGTTACTTAAATAAACTAATAATTTATGTGAAAATCTTCTAAACAGTAAATCACTCAGTAATTTTTATAATTGATTTTGCTTTATCATTTTATTTAATTACCATAATTCCCTCCTGTAATCTTTATCATCTTATATCTCGCAGCTGTAATTTTTAGTATTAAAAGAATAATAATTTTTTTATAATATACAGGGGATTTGCCCGTGTATATATATATATTTTTATTTCTTAAATTCTTCTTCAGCTTATTCGGTCATTTCAATTAACTTTCACTAACTAGACCAATCTGATGATCATCTGGATAAGTTCTGTGATGTTTTTTTCTGTCTGGGATTTTTTTAATATGAGAATTTTTTTTTGAGGGGTATGGTTGTTAACTCTACACATAACCAAATGATTTGTCGCTTTACCGTCAATTATTGCAGACGAGGACTAATTTGACCGGGACACATATGGTTGGACCGTGGATTCCGTACCACTACAAATATCCATGACACAGCTGGATTTCGAACCCGAAACCTGTGGTACCGAGTACCAGAGCACTAACCACTCGACCATGAAAAATGTTATACAATTTTGTCAATTAAAAGAAGCGAATTTAAAATGAATAATAACAGTAATAAGTGAATAAAAATATCAAAGTTTTGAAATGTGTTTTATTTTCAAAAATGTTGATGTAGTTGCCAATTAACTACTTATATGTTAACTACTTACTTGTTTGTTTTTGGTGAATTGTCTTTAACTTCATTGAAGTGAGAAATTTAGCTCGCCTCATGACCAAATAATGACCTTTCTATTTTCTAGAAATCTCACACACAAATACACATTATAGTTTCATTTCATTCTTGTAACCTCAGACTCATTTCATATTTTTTCATTATTAATTTAATTGTAATAATGTATATAATATGCAATAAAATAAATTTTTCTGAGAATTTTGATATTGATGTGAAATTTTTTTTTTCTCTGTTGTGCATGGAATTTAATTTAAAAATTGATTTTTACAAATGAAACAATGGAGTAATTGCTTATTATTTATTTATTTCAATTATGTAATTTCTTTGTTTTATTTCAGATTTGAAGATTACATCACCTTTAAATTCTATTTCATTATCAGATATGAGTAAAATATTACTCCATAAAATTGATGATTCTGAAAATTTATATGACTATTGTCACACAATGAAACCTGTGCATTATAAACTTTGGCCTTATAGTTTTTTAGAAAGGTGTGTGTTATAAAACTGTTCAAATTGTTTATTAATTAAGATGCTGTTTTTTTTATTTAACAATTTCTTTTATAATTAAAACAACTTAATATTCATTATTTTCATGCATAGTCTATTCCATTATAAATAATTTTTATATCTATTTTATTTAAACATACAAGATTAATTATTTTTAATCATAATCAGCTGTAATTTTTTTTTTATGTCAGAGGTGCCTAACCAGTTATTTACGCCATGTACTGGTTTGGATATATAAAGAGATGCATGAGCATCCTGTAAAATAATCAATCATTCCTGTCATTGATATTAATAGTGATTTATAGTAATGATTACATTAAAAACGCCCATTATATCATAATTTAAGATAGTAAAAGTGGAAACATGCTTACCTATAAGAGCTAAAAACAAAACAGATTGTATTTTTTGACAATTTTTAATCTTTTATTCACTAGAGAAATAAAATTGTTATTTGTAGATGCTAAACTCGCTTTCACCTTTCACTTCAAGAACTCAATCAACAAAACTACTATTGCTTTTAAACTAATTTCACTTCTCTTGCATTATACTAGCAAGCTCTCAATCAGAGCCAAACTCTTAATCTATTTCTCAGTCATTAGACCGATTCTTCTACATGCTGCTTCTGTTTGAATTACCCCAACAAGTATTAGACTGGAGAAACTGCAGGTTTTTCAAAACACTCATATTCTTAAAAATTAGTTATGCACCTTTCCATACAAAGGATTTTAACTTTTTTTTTATTATTTCTATTTGTACCTAAATTACTCTTTTTTTTTTTTCATGGAGCATTATACTTTTTAACAATTTATTCTTTCTTTTTAAACTTTTGTAATTTTTATGATTAGTACTTTCTAAACCAATTTTGTACTGGAAGTAAGGTCCTTCCTAGGCACTCTGTATCTAACATCACCTTTGCAGATCAGTATTGAGTAATTAATAATTTGTCATTCAGTAAATTGTTTTAATTCTTAACTATGATTTCATACCAGGTTGTTGTTGTTTTCTACTGTGTACATTGATGTTTGATGTGTATCCATTTTGTTTACATTTGTAGAAATATGGTTCCCTTTCTTCACCACAAATTTTATTTATTTCTATATGTTTAAAAAATTGTTTAATTTTCCTGCAATACAATAAGCTCTGCAATTTTTTTTTTTTTTTTTTTTTTTAACAAAAATCATTTTGAAGTGTTTTTGTAGAATTGATTTTTATGAAGACTCATAAATAATAGATTGAGCACAGTGATTTATAATTCACACTATAAAATGCTACGATTTTTTTACATATAAGTTATGGATTATTGAGTAGAAATTACAATACCTTTGTAATTCATTTTGTAATTGCATAATATTTGGCTTCTAATATAATAACCATAACTTATTTATTTTTACTTTGTGTATAATTTGATTTTAATATCAAATTTGCATGATTTTTATAAATTCTGGTTATTTACACAAAATATACAATTTTTTAATTATATACATTATCAATATTTAAGTACTTACTATTTAGCGTTCTTAAAACATCATTTAATTTTATTAATATATTTTGTTAAGAAAGTATGGTGCCAACTGAATTTGTCAATTTTGCTTTTCAGCTTTTTTTTTAAGCATAATTTATTGTTTTCCATTATGAATTTTCTAAAATTTTGCATACGAGTATAAATTAATAGTTTTTAAATAACATGCTATTTTAATTTTCCTTGTGATATATATTTATTTTATAGACCATCAAATCTTCAAACTTGTTTGGAAGCATTATACCCATGTTCTGATAGGCAAAATGATATTTTGCCTGCTGTGCCATCGAGTAATGTTTCTTGCAAATTAAAGGTGATATTCATTTCAATGGTCAATTATAAAATATACTGTATTTGTATGGCTTTATATTAGAATAGTTATCATTGCAAGTGCTTTTTAAAAAAATATATTAGTGTTCTTTTTTTTTTTTTTTTTTTCTCTGCCTCTTTATTGTCTATTCAAACTCTTCAAGTTCAACTTTATTTTAAATTAATTTTTGGTATTTCCTATTTAGGGTTCTTAATACATTATTTAATTTTATAAATATATTTAATAAGCAAGAAAGCAATTTCAGTTTCTATAATGTATTTAAACATTGAAAAACAAAATAATTTCCATGCCAACCTAATATTTGTTGATATAAACATTTCTCTGTGTGAGTGTATTTATTTATTTATTTTCTATATCTTTAATTTACTTCTATTCAAAAGTTACACAAATTATTTGTTTAAGGATAGTAAATAAATAATTTGTGCAGTTTTTTAAATATTTTTATTGCTTACAAAAAAGTGGGAATATTGCAAAGTTAGCTGAAATATATTTAATTACCTACCTAATTTGAAGAATATTATTTTATAAATAATATTAAAGTAATGTTATATATTAATTATTTTAAAAATTTAATTATGAAAATGTATGCCAACATTTCAGTCTGCAATATTAGCTTTTTTTTTAAATCATTAATCATATTAAAAATAATTTATTTTACATATTTGAATCATGAATGAAAAATTCGGTATATATTTTTTATCTAAGTATGGACACTTATTTTTAAGGCATTTCATATAAAATTTCCACTGAAACTTTTGTAATAGGAAAATTACTATATTACATTAATGTTATTCTATCATGCAGAAGTAAATAATTTAAGAAAAATGAACTGAACTTTATACAAACAAATGTGGTATTTAGAAAATGTATCATAGACCCTCCTGATTGTGCAAAAAAATTTGTTGAAATGTATATATCCCATTTTAATTACCTTTAACATGATTAGAGTTTTAAAGGTTTTTCAAAATATCTTGAAAAATGGAAAATAGAAATGTATATGAGTAAAATTTTGCCATAGTTACAAAAACATTTTCTTTTGATGCAGATTGAATGCTCTCAAAGGTGGACTGGATTAAATACTGTTTTATATGACATAAAGCCTGATGTTATTCTCATTAATAGATTGAGAACAGATTTGTTTTTATTTAATAAAAATGAGATGGAATGGATGTTGCCACCAAATTCAGTTGCAATTCCTTTTCAACCTTATGTAAGTAATTGTTAACTTGTGTGTAGAATCACTATCTACTTTTTAAGTTTGGCATTGTGTTGTATTTTTTAAAATAGTTATCACATATTATAAAAATTTGCATAACTGACTAATTTAACTTTGTTCAATATAGATGTGTATGGAAAAATTTCATTTGTAAATAAAAGTGTCTTGGGAAATATATGTATTAACATAATTAACAATCAATCTGTCTTCTTTTTAACTGCAGGACAGAGAAATTTTCTAAATATTATTCATCGCAGATCAGTTCTTTAATAGATATCACACCATGTATTAAGCATGTTTGTAGAAAAATACACAAAAATCTTCTATTTTAAACATAAAATCAATTGATTATTCTGACCTATCATAACATGCTTGTTTTTGTTTTGCCAAGAAATATTTTTGTTGCTTAAAATTTAAGAGTATTAGAGAGGTGTGCTAAATAGAAAAAAAAAAAAATTAAATTTTATAATATGTATGGCATGTTTTCTCAACTTTACTTAACTTATGTGCAAATAGAATAGATATATCCTTAAGATCTCTTTGAATAATCATGAATATTAATTAAAAATATTAATATTTTTTATTATGAACTATTTTCTCCCTAGGAAAGCTTTCGTTTAAGTATTTTGGAAAATGGTGAATTCTTCTACAGTTCACCATTGGTGGTAGAAAAAAATTGTAGTGCTAAAATTGTTTCTTCAAAAGAGAATTTAGATTCTGCCTTTTTTTATGATAAAACTATTGAAAAGATACCTCAGAATGGTTCTGTCAATGTGCTTATAAGAATTCAAATGGATAAGCAAAAGGTAAATGTTTCTTTAGATTTTAACAGTTTAACTTTTTTTTATTCTTTAGCTTGAATTATGTCTTGACTGTGTCTGATTTTGTTACAAATATATGAAACATTTTATTTTTAATAATAAATTATGTTTCATTTAATTCATGTATAAAAATTTATTTTTTGAGATATTTAATTTGTAGAAGGGATTTAAAAAACTGTGTTGCAAATATATTTTTAGAACAATTTGCATAGCTTACATTTATTTAAATTATTAAAATTATTTTGTACTTTAATTTCGAGCCTATAATCTGCAGATTAAACTTTAAAAAACATGGAATTTTGTGGCATGAATGTCAGTTGTAGATAAGAGAAGGGAGCCAGATTTTTACAAAAGTAGAAAAAATGTGGCACATTATTCATTAATGTGTGCTAGTGAATAAACAAATAGATCATGAAAAATTCTTTACAGAATTCCAAATTAATAATTAACTATTATTCTGATCTAAATATTCATTTCTATCAAATATGATTATAAATTGACAGAAAAATATTGTATCTTTTATTTTCACCATAATTTTTTAACATATTTTTCTTTCCTATTATCTTATATTTTACAGCATTACAATTTACAACATTTTATACATTATTGTAATATCAAAACCACTTTTTAAAAGTAAACTTACAACTCAAACTGAAATTTTGTTCATTTTATGGCATGGTTATACGAACTTATTTGGTACAAGTTATGTCAAAAGCAGGCTCGAATTATCCACAGGTTATAACATATCTTTTATTTTTTTCGAGTCGAAAATTATATCTGCTTTTTATATATAGTGTTGCAGGTTTTAAATATGCAATTATGAAATTAGAATTAGTGAGTAATATTTCTACTAAAAATTTTTTTTTTCATTTGAATTTTTTAATTTTTGTAATAAATTATTTCATGTTACTGATTTTCTTCTGTAACCATACCTTTAAAATAATGAATTTTACAAAATCTGATGATTTAAATTATCTCTAACTAAAATAAGTTTCAGATAATATTTTTCAGTGAGATACAGAGATTTATACTTCCAATACAAAGATGTCTAAGTTTATTTCCTATTGAATTACAGTGGTCTTATATCCTCCAAATTATATTTAATTAATTATTTTAAATTATATTAATTGATATTTAATTTAGATAATTATTGTTCATTGTCTTTATATTTCTGTTACTTTTAACGTGTTTTTTAATATTATATTATATTTATTTTAATTTCATAAAATGATTTTCCTTAGTAGTTCCTAAATATTTGCATTTTGCTTTGACGAATTTCTCCAATATTTTCAAATGAAATTCAAATTGTCCTATAAATGATGTAAAACTATTTGCTTTTATTTTGATTTTTTTTTTCCTGACCCATAAATCCACAGCAGAATGAAAAATGTAATAACTTTTTTAAATATTTTTTGTTAATAAATAATTTGAGAAATAGTTAATGTTGATTTCCTTCTATGTTTTAATCTTCTATCCAAATAGTAAGTTGAATATTGCTAGTAGTATTATCTCAAAATTTTCTATAATTATAATTTCTACTAATTTTTGCTGTAAAACTTTTGCAAATAGCCATGTTTTCTATAATCTTCTGCATTTCGTTTGTTATTACTCTTAATCACAGGTTAACCAGTACCAGTAAAATTTTGTATTTTATATAAAAAAAAAAAGTTAAAACTTTTTATATTCTAGAAAAATTTTGCAATAGTTTGTCTGCAAATATTATTATTTATTAATTATTATAATGTCAGTATTACTTTTCAATCTGATTTTACAATATTATATTTCTTTTTAAGGTAATTTTATTTAAACTTCATTCAGAGTTGCAAGAGAATATTGTTGTTATCACAGCTTTCCCAGTAATTATTCTTGCTTGTGAAACTGATAAAGAATTGCTCTTTTCTTTATCTTGTGCTACTAATGATACTAAAAATGTAAGTATTTCTTTCTTTATTAGTTTGTCAATTTTTATTTATTTTTATTTTTTCAAATGATGTAATTAACTAAATTTTGAATATACATCAGTTTATAATTTCAGTCAAATGCCATGATCTTTTAAAAATTATTTTTTATTTTAAACTATTAAATTATCGTTAAAATATATATTTATTGCTTACACCACTGTTTCCCAAAGTGGGTGCGATCACTTCCTACGTTCAAGGAGCAAAACGTTCAAGGAGGGCAATAGTAGTCTTGAATATTTTGAAAGTGTTTAATTAAATCAAGGAGTGGTAAAAGCATAAATAAAGAAAATAAGATAAAATGTAGAGAAACTATTCATAACATGCAAGATTTTCCAGTTAATTATACAAAAACAAGTTATGACCGATTGGTGGTTAAGTCCACCAACATCTTTTAATGAGTAAGTTCTGGCAGATGAGCTTATGACACATTGTCAGCAATTCCTGCTTATATCAACAAAAATATGTACGTGCAATGACTTCTTGAGAATGCAATACTATAAATAGGTGTAATGTCCAAATGGTGATGCCCTGAGTATATAACACACACAACTTTTATTGACAAATTGTGTACACATTTTATTAATTTTAAAGCTATCAGTCTTTCATTAAATAAATTATTACCAAACAATAAACCACAGCATTAATTATAATTAATAACTAATAAACACAACTGACTTCTGTACCTATTACAGTTCTCCTCTCAACTAATTGCTCTTTTATTTTTGGTGGTGCATGATCATTTGAATATTCTTCTTGCGCCTTTATTTGGTGTTGACTTTATTTTTTAACAGTTAGTACTCAAATTATGGGAAAGTTTTCATCCCTTACAAATGGGCATGCAGCATGTATGAAATCTATTTTGGATTGTTTTTAAATTTCTGTAACAAATAGTTAGCAATTATACAAGTGTAATAATATTGAACTCAAAAATTTTAATGTATATTCGATAACTTCCAATATTTATGAATCATATACAAAGCAAATATTGTTGTTTTATTAAAAGAGCAATTTACATGTGAATATTTTTCTACATTTTCTTACATATCTACCATAAATCCTAAGTTTCAATATCTTCTAGATGGTACTGTTATAATTAAATATTAAAATATTTGTATTGCTTTATTCCTGAAATTTGAGACGGAAATAGTAAAAAAAACCTGTTAATTATTAATGTTTATTTCAATCTGTTGAATTATCTGTATTAATTTGTAAATAATGCATGTGTTAATAAGGGACAATTATATAAATAACAGAAAATTGAGAAACTATAAACCAAATCTTAATTACATATTGATGTATTTTTTGTTAAATTACTTATTTCTTCATTAATTTATTTTCATTTTTCACAATTTCATATAAAATGAAATATTTAATGCTGAACAAAGAACAAAATCTGGTTTATTAATTTCATTAGTATTTTAGTTGGTCTTTTGCAGACTTGCTCAAATATCGCTCTATATCTGATATCGTGATTGCTGTCCTAAGAAATGTAATACAACAATTGCAAAGAATTTTGGTTCCGACTACAGAAATATTGACTATAATTTTGTTTCTACAGATAATGTTATAGTTGAATATAAGAAAATTGTAGACAATATATTTATTATGTAGGCTGAATATTTGAACCATGGCTTTATTTGGTGGCCTACTAAAACTATATTATCAATGGGTCTAATTTGCAAACAGGATTTTTCAATTGAAGTTATGAAACCTTCAACGCAATGAGATCATTAGACATTCATGCTGGTAAAAAAAAGATAAGAATTTATCTTACTTTTGAAGTACTTGGAAATCATTTGAAACAAGCGAGATTTGTAAAACTCTTCGACAGCATCCAAACGAGATGATAAGTTGAATGCTGCTTAAAACATTTCGTTACCAAAAGGGAAAAAAACACATAGTATTAATAAAGAACTAATCCTACCAACTGTAAGTGAAGCAATATGCACTGCAGTGTACATTCCAGCATCTAATATTATCCATAAAATTACTTAGAGCAATAATACAGTTCCTTCATGAAATGGCTCAAGACACTGAAGACTCATTATGTGAGTATTTAAAGATATTCCAGCTCTCTATACTGCTTGAGAGGTCAACTTTATTAGGAAATGAATGCTTATTTTTAGCACACATGTGATTCATACTATAAAAGAACAAATATGCGAAGAGTTATTATTTTCTAAAGATTTGCAAACTGATAATAAATGAAAATCGATATTTCATGGATTGGAAGAAAAAGAATACTCTTGGGTAATATCTTAAGTTGCTAATGGTGGTGCGCCATCGATGATTTGGCGCTATAGGGGGATTACTTGCGCATTTAAAAAGACAGTGCTGAACAGTGCTTTTCATTGTGTCTTACATCATCAATATTGTACATTGTCAATATTTAGTTGCCAAAAAATTTGAGTGAATGCCTACCTATATCATTAAAGCTATCAAATCGAATCAATTTATTGATTGACAGATTGTTTAGACAATTTTATATTCAAAATGATGAAAAATCAATCAGTTTATTGCTTCATACAGAAGTTCATTGGCTATCAAAAAGTGCTTGATTACATCGATTTTATAATTTTTTTAAAATTCCGTTCTGCAATTTCTCGGAAACAAAAATTATGCTTCATGAGCCTATTTATTGATTTTAAAAATGACACCTATATTTGAATAACTTTTTAAAAATTTTGAATGAAACAAAATTTACTACTTCAAGGCAATGAGGTGAATTTAATTAAAAACAAAAACGTATAACCAAAATGTGTCTGCCAATTTTCCACATTTATAAATAGTAAAAAATATATATATATATATATATGAAGATTTATTTGCATATTATCAGCACTTTGATGCTTTGACCCAATATTTTTCGATACTCTTTCAAGTATAAACACAGAAGAATCTCCAAAATTACAAAAACAATTAAAAATTACGACAAATTGAGAAATTTAAATTCAAAGACAGCAACCAGTGTTTCTGGCTGGAAAAGCAAATACCTACAATTTATCCTGGATTGAAGACTAACACAAAAGTTTTTAATAAATTTTTGTCAGTTATTTAGTAGAAATTTAGTTATTCAAACTTCAAACTAAACTTCAATTTAGTTATTTAGTGTGGTTACAAATTTTTTAACAAAAAAAAAAAAAAAAGAGGTAATTGACTACAAATAGAGAACTGTGATTATTTCAGAATACTATTGGCAAAAATAGAATTCAAGAGTAATTCATAGATAAAAGCCAACCAAGTTCATCCTTCTCATTAGGATTATTTGTAATTTTATTTATATTTTCTATTTTAGTTTAATTTTATTTACGTAATACAAATGTTAGTATTTTTAATTTTAATAGAAAGTTTTATAATTTTGGTTTTCAGCAAGTGTTATTTACAACATCTTTATTAACCCTTTGCACTCGAAGTTTTTTTCATTCGTATTACCAGCAACTCGAAGCGATTTTAGTGAAAAGATCATATTCACATGTAAGTTTGATATACGCATTAAAAGAAACGCATTATTTATATTGTTATTTGCGTTGTCTCCGTAATGGAGCCCTCGAGCTTGAAGACAAATTTTAAATGGCTCCGCTCCGGAGCCCTCGAGTGCAAAGGGTTAATTATGTTTGAAGGCATGGGTAGATGTAAATACATATAGAAACACAAAGGAAAGGCAGTTTTATAGAGAGTACTGATTAATTTTATTTCTGAAAAGGAGGTGATAACACAAATATATTTGAAAACCACTGGTTTACACTATTGAAATCTGAAATTATTTGTATGAATATGCACATAGCTCCTCCGAAATTAAAAGGAATGGGAAGTTATGGTGCATTTAAAAATTTTGCGACTATCTGAGGAACATTAATCACCCATTTAGTATTTCTCAATATTTCATGTTTTTGACATTGATTAAAATATTTGAAAAACGTCTCATTAAGATTGTATTTGGATTTCCTCTATTATGGATACCCAAGATTTGTCGTTTCACTCAAACAAAAGTTTGAAGAACTGAAGTTTAAAGATTGTGATATCCAATCTGTATATCGATCAATTTGTTTATTTCTTTTACCAGCTTAAAGTAAGAACATTCAGATTTTGAACAATATAAGTCTTATTTAAATAGCTTTATTTTCTTATTGTAGTTGATTAGTAATCTTTTTCAAAATATAACCTGATGGCTATTCATTAACATTTTATTTAGATATTTAGAAATTTTCATTTACACACAACTTTACTTCATGCTTTATGTGTCAATTGTGAATAATGTCCATACTTAATAAAATTTTAATGTACTGAAATTTTTTTAAATTTTACAAAATGTCTTTTTTTCATGTTCCTTTGAGAAGTTTGACATGAAATATTGTGATTAATTTCTTTAAAATGCATTGCAGATCACATTGCCTGCAACTGATACTGTGATCTTCGAAAACACGTCTAAAGATACTCATCCATTACTTGTTTGGGAAGCAATATCTGATATTTCATCTTTAGACTCTTCTGTCATCCTAGATTATTTTGTTACTATAACTACTCCTTCTTCTCAGTCATGGAGTATTCCTACACGATTTCATTCTGAAATGAATGAAAATAGCAGGCACTCGATCTCTGTTCCAATTAAATGTGGTGACAACTGTTTCACAACTATACCACTTGCTATAACTAGTCACCAACATAATGGCATGTTATTTTTAATTGCAAACATTGATACCTGTCCTTTATTATTGCTCCATAACAGGACAAATGTAAATATATATTATGGACAAAGTTCCTCAAGTACTATTGGTAAGTTTTAACTATTAATATTATTAATAATAATTATTTTAATGATTATTCTATTTCAATAAGTGAATTTCGCTTGGTTTTTCCTCATCTCTGATGGTATATTCTAGTGTAACTTAGATGTGTGAATCATTCTTTTTATTATAATATATGACAAACAAAATATAATTTATGCATGTCGATTAGTGCAAGGGGCATGATGGCCGAGTGACTAGCGCTCGGTGCCACAGGTTTCAGGTTCGAGTCCCGGCGGTGCCATGGATGTTTGTAGTGGTTCGAATCCACTTTAAACCATAGGTCCCACTCTAATATGGCTGTTGGGCATAGGCAACCTATCCCATAAAAGAAAACATCTCCCATCCAAAACAATCTGCCAGTAGGCAGACGGCTTTGTCCCAACATGGGGCTGTTGCACCACTGATGATGATGATGACGACGACGATGAGTGCAAAAGTTCTTGGACTTTATTTATAAGTTGTTTGCATAATTGATTAAGTTTATATGCATTTTTATTCGCTTTTATTGGGATTTTTAATGTGTAGATTTCTTTCTTTACTCTCCAAAAAATTTGAAATTATTCTAGGATTTGAGGGGAGGAAAGATAAAATATTCAAAAATGATACTATAAATATATCTATTATCTATGTAGAATTGTATATCTATATTATAGTGGCTCTTTTTTATTCATTGTTTTAATCCAATGGAAAGTTTTTTTTGCTTTCTATGAAATAAAAATTAAATGTTTCTTTTTATTAAAAGTGATTAAATAGTTACTATCAGCTATTGAGAATTTTTCTTAAATTACTTTTCTATTTAATGATTGATACTGTGAATGCTATTTATTTGTAAGTTAAATAAACTTGAAGATATAAAATACTTTTAATTTCATATAAAATCTGATTCAAAATGATTGCCTTGACTATAAAGGAAAATAATCTTCTTGTAAATAATGATAAGAAGGAAAACTTTGTACACAATACAGAAAGAAGATCAGTATTTTGTTTGCATGTGTAATAAATATTCTATGTGTCTTTTCTTGTTCATATGAGCAACAACCCATTTATATATATACATTTTTTTTTTTTAAGTTGACTCCACTCCAGACATTGTGAAACATGTTGTTAGCAAGGGGAAAAAAAGTGAACGTGATCATAGAGAATGCACTTGAAAAGTATGTTCGTAGTCACACATACAATGTCTGGCATGAAATGGACTTTCACTTAAGTATTGTCCATGTGATGAAAGGCAGTCACATAGATAATATATAAAGTATGCAAACAAAACTTGATATTTCTGTATTGTATCCAAATATTTTCCTATCCTTATTAACGAATCAGTCTATTGCAATCAGAACAATAATTTTGAAATTGCCCTGTATTTTGGCTAATTTATTGAAGAGAGTACTGGGTTTTTTTTTTTTTTTTTTTTCATTTTCATGTTTGTCTTCTTTTGCTTTGAATAAAAGTACAATTTTTTCATATTGGAATTACTAATTAATAAGCTTATATTTCTTTAAGTTATTTGTATAGAAGTATTTAAAATTGAATTATTAATGAAATAGTGAGTAAAATCATGTTTAATTCAAAGTCCTAGCTTAAATTATGGCTTTCAATTTTAATAACATTTTCAATAAATTTCTTACAGTAGATTTTTTAAAAAGTTTCTTAACTCGTTTGTTGCATGAATTTTTTGATTCAGGAAATTTTATTACAATTTATGCCTTTGGGGTTTATTTAATTAATTCTAAGTAATATTCTAAAATTTCAATTTCCTTTTTTTTTTATATTCATTGTAAGAGAAAACATAATAAATTTATTAGTAATTACATAATTTTTTTTTTTCATGGGTATGTTTTCATTTTTATAAACTGAATATTTACTTTTCTTTTTATTTAACAAAAACTAAATTTATTTTTATAATTTTTTTGTAATTCGTACAAATAAGTCTGTATTTTTTTATGCAAATTATTGTAACTTTATAAAATAAATAAGCTTTTCAATTTTGTAGGTAAAAATGATAATAGAGCTATATATGAAGAGCATCAAAAACATTCAGCTGTTCCAGTTATATCACCTGGTAGCAGTGCTCATTATTCATTTCCGTCACTGCAAAAACAATTTCCTTGTGTACCTGATGATTCATGTCTTTTATGCTTTGGATTGAAAGAAGATAATGGTCCAAATTTTGTGTGGAGTATTCCATTTAAAGTTGATGTTGCTAAACAATTTGTTCATATACTAGGTGTGTGTGACTTCATGGTTTGTAGTGAACGCATTGGCCATACAGTTAATCTGTTTATTGATCCTGTCAATCGAATAGAAGTGACTGCCAATGAAGTTCGAAGTAGAATTGTTCTTGCCACTAATGCCAGCATTAACTGTGATAAAAAAGAATCGGTAAAATCAAAAGACAGTGTTAATGAAAAAGTGAAGGAGTATAAGCAAAAGACTAAGGCACAACTTACTTCTATTAAAAGAACAAGGAAACCTTCTGCATCTACTGTTAAACCTTCAAAAATTTATTTTGTCAGTTTGAGAATAATCCATGTAAGTTTAATTATATGTGATGAATTTCAAGAAATAAATGAAAGCATTGAAATTTTAAGATTAAATATTGATAATGTAATTCTTTATTCAAGACCTCAAAATGAAAATTTCAATTGGCTTCAAGATATATCATTATGTTTTGAACATATACAATTAGATAATCAGATGAATGAAGGCAATATAGTGTATGATTTCCCAGTTGTGTTGCACAGGCATATTGAGGCAAAAAATACTCAATCAGATGATTCAGAAAACATTTTTTTGCCTAATAAAATACGAGAAAATTCAATGTTTATTTGTAAGATTGTCATTGAATTGCCTTGTGAAGATAACAACTGTATTGTTGTTCAATCAGTTGATGTGGAAATGCTACCTGTATCTTTATACTTGGAAGATTCTTTTTATTATAAAATTATGGATTTACTTAAGACCTATGTTCCTATTAGTTTTCATGAACATGAATTACAGTGGTGTGATATTTATATTCCTAAAGATATAAAATGTATTTCTACAATATTTATGTATCCTGTCCATTTCCAACACTTTAAATTTAATATACAGGAAGTTTCTTTAAGCCTGCATGCTTCTTTAAAATTGTATTTGTCTCTAGAACATTCCTTACTTCGTTTTCAACCATTTGAAAGAGAGAATATATTTACATCTCATTATGAGATCGGAAGAATGATTATTATACATTACTTCACGGGAGCATTATTTAGAGCAGGTAAATTTTAAAATTTTGTAACTTATTTAAAACTCTTCAAATAATTTTGATTATTAATTGCATTACTTTCACATACTTCTTACTTTGAACTGTGCATACTTTGATAAAAATATAAGTTTAATTATTTTACTAAGTTAAGAACTATTGAATGAAAAATTAAATAATCTAATTACAAACAGAATTTAAAATTGAATATATTTCTATTGTCTAGCAGTCTTTTAATTGCGTCAGAACAAACATGATTGAAACAAATTTTTTTATTAATTAAGATACAGAAAATTAATGACAATATTTTTATAATATAATCCAATAAATTTAAATAAAATTATTTTGCTCTTTTAAGGTAAAAATCTAGAATGGGATGAATATTTTTTTTTTTTTTTTAGAAATTAATTATTTCTTGAATGATTCCTTTATTAATTTTTGTTTGTTTGTTATAATTGTACTATTTTTTTATGTATGCTTTTTCATTTTTAAGGATGGGTGGTTGGATCATTAGATCTTCTTGGTAATCCTGCTGGATTTGCTCGTGCAGTCGGTGTTGGAATGTCTGATTTTGTATATCTACCTTATAGAGGTTTAATGCATGGACCGCGAGCTTTTATATCTGGATTAACTAATGGTGCAATCTCTCTTTTTACTCAAATATCATCAGGTAATAGTAAAATATTCTTTATTTAATAATATTTATTAAATAGTGAATAACAATGATTGAATATTAGTATTATGAAATATTTATTAAAATTTATTTAAATTCAAAAATTTATATTTAAATAATAGTCTTGGTATATGCATTATGATTATTAAATCACTATTTGAATTATTTACTAATATCAATTATTTACTCAAATTATATTTATAAAACAATTTTAAGTTTATGTTGAGGGCTGCAAAATATTCTGCTTCTGATGTATTCATAGAATTTCTCAAAGTTAAATTGACTAATTTATCCTACAATATAACACTACATTTTTTTATATTATAAGAAAATTTTATTCTTTATTTTCTTGTATTTACTCTGACTATTAAAATATCCCTACTATCTTCAAAAATAAATAGAATTTTACTTAACTTTAATTAGCAGTACTTATATATATTTTTTGTTTTTATTGACTTTGTTAACAACAGATAGCAATACATAAAATATAAAATCTCAATACACATCACTCACAAAGATATGGCTCTATTGCTGAAATTAAATTGGCTTTTCACAATACATTTATTATATCTTATACATAAGCATCCATAGAAGTCATCTAGTTGTTCCTTCGTAGTAAATATTAGAGGCTTTTAAGATATTTAGTGAGTTCTAACAAATTAGCCGATGTCTAGTTGGCAGATTTCTTTGAAAAACAAAACATTTTTGTAGCAAATTAAAACTAGTAAGAAATTTAATTATAAATAAATAATGAAAACTTCTAATTAAAATTATTTATGTATTACCATTTCCTAACATTAAACACTGATGAATAAAATCATGCAACAAACTTTACCTTTAATAAATATTAGTCATATATGCCCATTTACGTTCAGTAAAATGTACCTTAGAATGTATTATTTAAAACTAATTATTAAATTCAAAGAATAAAAGCAACATAATTACTACAAAAAATAAATAAAACTTCTTGCATGTTTTGAAATCTTTTTTTTTTTATTAATCTATTTACATGATTTGTTGAATTTAGCATCCTGTTTATTCATTTATTTTTCTTTGGTTTCACTTTCTTTTTCTTTGCTTTCATAATATTTTGCTGAATATTTTTCACTGATTTACATGAAATTTGTTTATTTTATTGTATTTCATGAATTTCTATCATTTTCTTGAACTTATTTACCTAAATACAATGATATATTTTCATTTTTCTTTTGTACCTCCTTAAAAGAATGAATTTCTTTACATGTGTAGTTGTAGAATTACTTTTTATATTCAAGGCAAGTACTAGATGATGGGCAATTAAATTAGTATTTATCTTATAAAAGTGGTATCAGTGAATAATAGGCTGCCTATATATTTCAGAATGATTACAAAGGTTTTATAGCAATGTGATCTATTTATTGAAAAGTTTGGAGAATATAGTAAACTTTGTATTTATGCTTATTAATGGACAATTAAATGTATGAATTTGAGCCTAATTAAATTTTATCTCTATAAAGAAAAAAAAAATACTTTCATTAAAATGGACTTAGTTATTCAAAATATTAGTTTCCACATCAACATATGCTTGCTAAATGACACTGACATTTGTAGAATACCATAATGTGGCTACCTATCTTCATCTTGACAAAACTTATGCTATGTTCTTTTCATCTTTGAAAAACGTTGCCTTGATAAATGCTTAGCTTAGTGGTATCCTCATTTAAATTCAGCAGAAAGTTGTAAAAATCAGCTCATCAACATATTAAATATTGTTTTACTGTGTATGATAAGAAATGTTTCTCATGCAATTCAATATATAGTTAATCTTGCAAATTGTGCTTGTATAAAAATATATATTGCTTTTTTTGTAAATAGCTCTTGTTATTTTTCTATCTATTGAAAATCCTTTCTGTTCTAACATTTCTTTTTTTTTTTATCCTTTATAATTGTGTGCTCTTTAAAATTAGATGTGATATAATGTGTAAAAAAGCATATTGTTAAAGATGAATTTTGAGAGATAAGTTTTTCAGTATATCTTCTTAAAATTCTATTTTCATAGATTTTGTTCTTAGAATAATTTTTGTAATTTTTAAACTTACTGTACCATCCACAATATTTTTTTATTCGTCAGTTAATAGAAAACTTCCACTTAGTCACTGATAAATTTGCCTTTATTTATTTGTTCTTCAGTAGACAATTTATCAAATATATCCTTTGATAGATTTATAAATTTCAGTATTTAAGGCCAAAATATTCTTTTACTTTACCATCAGTTATCATTTGGAGGGGATGGGTATATTATAAAAAAAAAATTTCTACATCAAAAACGTTTTTCTGTTAACTAAGGAAAACCTTTTTAATATGAAACTTCCCAGCTAATTCAACTTTATTCTTCTTGTGGATTCCAACTGTCATTGATTTCTTTTCTAAAATAGTTTTTATAAACGAGAAAAAAATGAGCATATTATGTGAAAGAATAACAGAAGAGTTTGCTAAACAATACTATCATCCTGTTATAACATAGCTAAAAAAACTTATACTTCATCCTAAAGAACTTAACATTTTTATAATGTTGTTAAAATGCAATTCTTAAACTTGCAATGATGCATGATACTACTCAATGGTAAATATATTATAAATAACTATTTAAAAAAGGAAATATAATTAAAGTTTATTATTACTACAAAAATAACTGAAATTAACAATGTCAAAATTCAAATATTTCAAGTCATTGCTATACAAAGCATACTGTTGGATCATATTGATTCAAATCTTCTTCCCCAATGCCAATTTACTACATTACAGTGAAAATATTACTTTATAAATATTTCTAAAAATCTTTTTATAAAGTTGTAGATTTATATTGACTTATAGTGTTCTTAGAAGGGTATAAAAAATTTATTCACTCCATTTTTATTTGAATTTAGTGCTTTTTTAGTGTACAATATCTAACAATAATTCAATCAAAATAAACTAACTCCAGTTGATTTAATTAAACTTTAGGAAAAAAAATGCTGATTTTGTAAATAGATTGAACTGAAGATAAAAAAAAAATGTTGATATATTAATAACCATAAATAAAAAAAAATTATTTATGGTTATAATATATAACATTTTGGAATTGAATATTTATATAACTAAAAATTAATAGGTTAATTACAAAATATGTAAATTAGTAGAATAAAATTAACTTTCTATATGTGCTTCATTGAGCATGTTATAATGTTTTCATTTTTTTTTTTTTTTTTTTTATAAAATTTTATTTTAAATTTCATGTGTAAGAATTTTTTATAAAATTTTATTTTAAATTTCCTATTAAAAGCTTTAACATTTACCATTGATGAGAGTTTGTTGTTTTATAATGGGGATATTTTTAGTAACATATTTACATCAGGTCTGTATATTTTTTTTTTGTCTATATATATTTCTTTTAGGTTTAAATCAATATATACTTTTTTTCTAAAGAAATACAAGAACATTAGGCAAATAATCATAGCTGCAAAAATTCATTTTATTTCTATAATTTTATAGTGAGAAACATTGGATGGGGGGTTAATTCATAAATAATTTATTTTTATAATGTTAATTAAATATCCTGTATTATTATTGAAAGTCAAAAGTTTACTGTTATATTGCGTTTATTTTGAAAACTGCGCTTCCTATTTTACTGATTGCCCAAAAGTAGAATATGTGAAATGCAATAAATATTTTTAAAAGTTTTGAAAAGTTGTTATTGATTTATATTATGAATTCTTAAAATTCATGAGTAAAAATATGTTAGAGAAATAAGAAAATGTGTTAACTGAAATTAAAATTTAAAAATCAATGTTTAATTACTTTAAAAAAATAATTTATAGATTAGTATTTTAAATTGAAATTGGTTTTATATTTTGTTTTATTAAGTTTCATTTTTTTTTAGGTGCCATCACATGTGTGGCAAGTTTGGCATCAAGCATATCAAAAAACATGGATTTCCTTTGCTTAGATGGAGAACATTTAGCTCGTCAAGAGATTACACGTCGTCACTTACCTCAAGGAATTTCAGAAGGTTTAACTCAAGGATTAAATGCATTTGGTCTTAGCATTCTTGGTAAAAATTATATCAATATTTTGTTTTTATAAATTATTCAAATGAAATGGAAATTTTTCCAAAAAAAAAAAAAAAATGACTTAAGAATTTATAAAAAATGTAAAGAAATTATGCATTTTTACAAAACCTGAAATTATTTTCCCAGTTTTAATATTTAAAATTTACTTAACACTCTATAGAATTCATTTGAAATTTCTTTTAATCTTTAAAAATCAATCAATTGATATTAAACTGCTTCTTTGTGAAAATACAATATGTAGCTTTCAGAAACATACTAGAGGGATTGGAAACAAAAATTTCATACTCTCTACACATTCAAAGCTTTTTCATATCTAGTTTTTATTTCTTGTTCTTATAATCTGCTTCATTAAGAATATATTTTCACTATTGTCTTAATTAAAAAACTTTTTCATCATATTCTTTCCCCCAACATATTTTAAAACCAAAAAGGTCAAAGAAGGATTATGTAAGTGGAAACTGGGTTATGTGAATGCTTCATATTTTTTTTTTTTTTTTTTTTTTTGTTCAATGAAATATATTTATTTGGGTAAAATACCCATGCTTTCATCATTTAATTGTATTAATAGACTTGACCTTCTCATGAGTTAATTTCACACTTATTGACCATTACTAAGTATATCCACCTAAAATCGTCTACTCATTATATTTGAAGTATGAAATATTGAATAATTTTAAATGTTAATGTATATATATTTGGCATGAATATCTCTAATATATATTTATTTATGTGCAGTTGTGAATTTAAAAAAAAATGGATGGGTTTTTTATTGATAAATATTGGTTAGGAAAATATAACTGTTTCTTTAAATGTTTGTTCATTGATCTCTGAATATTAATTAATATTAGTATATATAACTACAACAGATAAAAAATTGAAATTAAAGTAAATGTACAATTCTTTGCTTCATTTTATTTACTAATTTTCAGTTTATTATTTATATACAAAATTACTAAAAAGTAAACATTAGATTACTTATATATTTTTTATTAACCTGTCTTTTTCCTTTTTATTTACACAAAAGGTGCTGTTGCTGGTTTAGTTGATCATCCTTTACAGGTATTAGTATCTCCTTCTACTCCACTAGAGACGGCTACTGGGATTGTTGGTGGACTTGGTAAAGGTATTATTGGTGTATTCACAAAACCAATTGGTGGTGCTGCTGAACTACTGTCTCAAACAGGCCATGGTAATTCCTTTTTTTCTCTTTTATTATAATATAATATTTATCTAAATGATACATAAAATATCATATTTCTGTAGATTTAGTATTAATTTACTTTTTAATGTTTTAGTTTAGTTTCTTTATAGTTTTTAAAATCATTCAATTTACCTGTAAAATTAGAATACAGTGTATTCTTAAATATCTTTTTAAATTATTATATTTTTTAGGTTTTCTTCATGGCGCTGGTTGGCTCAATCCTCCAAAACGACAATACCAACCAGTCACAATGTCTTTTAAAATGGTTTCCAGCAGTGCTGTTAAATATATTTGCAAAGTTGCTTTATGTCAATCATTTGGAGATGTTCTCTTACATGTTGAAGCTACATATGTGAATGAAAATGGAGAATATGAAAAAAATATATTACTTCTAACATCTGAAGTATGTATTTTTATAACTTAACAATAAAAATATTTTTATTGCTAATGTGCTTGACCTTCATAAATTTAAATAGTATGACTTTTATCAAAATGTCATTTTCTGAAAAATTGGTTTTTCATTAATTTTGTAGCAAAAGGAATCTCTCTATTTTGAAGAAAGCAAAGATATTATTTATTTTGTGACAAATGTATTAAATCATGCATTGTTGACTGTATTTCAAAAAAAAAAAAAAAAAAAATTAAACTGATTTAGCATTTTAAAATATAAATACTTATGGGTAAAAATTCATAATGCAAGACAATTCAAACAAATAATGAATCACTTTGATGTATGTATAGGGAAATTTTATTTTGTTAAAATCAGGATTTATAATTTAATTCCAATTAAACAGGACCATATGAATGACTTATTCATTTAAAAATGAATAGCTAGTTATAGAAAAAAAGATTACTATAAAAATAAAAATATTCACTTAAATGTTTTTCTTTTAGGCATTATGTATTTTAAATGAAAATGAAGTTACTCTTCAACATACATTTGCTTTAACTGAAATAGGATGTAAAAATCGGAAAGTGATCGAAGTACTCTAGTCATAATTCCAAATTGTGCATTTCGTAAAAAATTATTTTTAGTAAGTATGAATTTTATATCAAATTATGTTAAATAAAATTCTAAAGTATGTATTTATTTTTTCTGTTTTTTACTTAACAAATTGAAACTAATCGTTTATATACTTTTAATAATTTTATTATATAATTTATATATATATATATATATATATATATATATATATATATATATATATATATATATTCATGCTACCCACAAGATTAGTAATATTATAAAGCCTATTTTAACACATAGAAAACGTGAAATAAGAATATATTGATCGTATATTTTCGAAAATCATATGCTGTCAAACATAAATTTTTATACAGATAAAAAAATTTTTATCTTAAATTATTCTCTACAATTAAAACACTTGGACAAAAACAAGTCTATTTAGACTTTCTTTATTTTCCTATTAAAGTTGAATGAAAGCAAAATTATTTGGCAATTTGTTATTGTAATATTATCAAGTTTGTATAAGCAAAGCTTTTAGGCTTAAAACTAATTCTAAATATTATTTATTTTTTGACACTGGAAAAAAAACTTAATTATTTGAAGCTAAATGCTAACAATTTCCTTTAATTCATTCTCAAGATGTGTAAATGGCTTACATTTTTTTAATTTTACAATTTTTTCTTAAAAAGTAATCAAATGTGTGTTAAAGTCCTATTTCTGATATTTCTTTTCTTTTTTTTTTTTTATCTGGAGTTTGTCAGTTTTAAAATTAACATTAATGAAAAAATTACGAAAATTATGTGTGAATCATTTCTAAATACTTTCTTTAAATGGATAATTAATCGGCTTCAATTAAAAAAATTTGCTTTTAAATTTAAAAATAATTATAACATTTTATGTAGAATATGATATTTTTCTTTGTAGTAAATAGTATTAAATTATTTCAATATTTCTTTCATTTTGGGCTTCTTTGATGTCATTTTGATACTCTATGGAATAATTTTTCAATCTTAATGCCTGGCTTCTCTGTATCCATCCTGAAATCAATTTAATTTCAATATGGAAAATCAGTTTGAAATAAATGAAATTTTGTAACTTTTTAGGTGCAACAGATTGTGCTGTCATGAATAAATTAAAATATTTATATCCACCATAATTAAATTTCATTTATTAATTATACATTTTATTAAATCTTTTCAATTTCATATGATAACTACTACTTTTATTTCTATTTTTTATTTATATCCTAAGTAAAATTTCTTCATTTAAAAAAAAAAAAAGATTCTCTTCAGAGATCTAATTTTTATGCTATGAAAATTTTTTTATCAATTATAAAGTTACCGAAAATCGTTTTTTCATCTAACATAAATTCAATACTATCTGTCATTTTATGTTTGTTGTTACTAAATTTATTTTATGTTTGTTGTTACTAAATTTATTTTATGTTTGTTGTTTGTTTGTTATGTTAGTTACTAAAACAACTAATTTTTAAAAAGTTCATTCAATTTTATTCACTATTGGATAAAATTAATCTATCTGCTAATAAAACAAAAAATGAATATTAACTCTAAATACTGATGGGTTTGAATGTTTTTAACTTAAATTGAACTATTTTATTAACTTTTCATCTAAAGTATATTTTCATATTCTACCTATTAAAAAAACTTAGTATGTGCCAGAAAAAACAGTACAGTTCAAGTATAGTATGTATGAACTTAATTGGTCTGCTACCATAATTGTAGGATAAATTTTTTTAGTATTTTTAGGACTCTGAACAATTTAAAAAATCGGATAGTTCTTTATTCATGACCATATTTTCATTTACCTAACCATTCACTACTTAAACATGGCATATATATTTCTATTCTTTAAGATGACATTTTATACTTTTGTTTTAAATTTTAGGAATCTGGCAATGTTGTAGAAAGAGTAACAGAGTATTTGAAGAAAAATCATGAAGAGGTTTCTAATTCGGCAGAAAGTGACCTGGATTTTTCAAATCATCAAGACATGATTAAACCTGAAATTCTTAATTCATCTTCATCATATCATATATTTTTTTTGTATCCAAAAGACAGAAATTTATTTCTTACACTTTTTAATTATGCTAAAAGTAAAGCTTTGCATAAGGGATTTTAATTTAGAACTTTTTAGTTCCATATAACTCTTATTATAAATTGGAAATAATTTAAATTGTATTTAAAAAATGCTGTTGTTATTACATTCCATAATAAGGTGATTATGCTTTAAAAATTTCTTTTGGTTGCTTCATTCCAGATATAACTGTATGTGTATTTTATTTTGCTTTAAAGGGCTGAATAGTATATTAAATAAAAAACATTTAACTACATTAAATGTTTTTATTATGTTTGTTAATATTATATTTAATGGTTTTATTCCATCTTAATGGTTTTTATTCCACTGAATGTGTTTTCTGTAAAATGTAAAATATGTTGAGTGAACTTTTATGAAAATTTTCATAATATTCCTAAAATTGTGTAATATCTTCTAAGTTATGCATTTATATTTATTGTGTAATATTTTGCCTAAAGTACAGTGTTTTTCTTTTGTCAAAATCGTTTTGATTAGAGGTTTGCATAAGTTTAAAAATAAAATTTTTGCATCTATTGTAACTAATGGGAATTTGTCTCATTTTTCATTTGCAAATGTGCCTGTGTGTTTCTTAATATTCTGTGTTTGGAAGAACACATAATAATTAATTTTAGAATTAAATGTTTAATTTTTAGGTTTATTTTATGTTAATTGCTTCAATGCAAGTTATTCTCATAATAAGAAAAAAATGTATATTTTATTAAATTTTTCCTATGAAAAAATGAAATACTATTTATTCTTGGGTTAATTATCAATGATCTAAATTACAATTCAAAGAATTCTTAGCTACTTTCTAAACCTTCTCTTTTAAAGTAATGAATTAGTTTGGTCATAGTGTATTTTACAGTCAAAATTCATCATAAGGAAAATTCCCTGCTTGAATATGAAATTTATTAAATAATGTTGTGACTTATTTGACCTTGATCACAATGAAACAAAAGCTCATTTATTTTAAGTATATATCAAGTATCAATAATGCAGGACAGAGCTGCATATTGAATATCATTTTTGAAAGAAATTATTTTCAACTTGTAAGAAAAGAGTTGTAGATTTGCCTCTGTTATAAATCAAAATGGTTAGGTACAGCGTTCATCATGTGAAGCAATGGACTTTTCAGAAGAAATTACATCAGAGAGAGCTTATGTAGTAAAAACTATAAAAGTATTAACCAGATCTTGTTATCCATTGCATGTAGTTTCTATAATCAAAAAGTTATCCACTTCAAAATGAAGTTAGAGCAGTTAAGACTGCATTAAAATATGTTTGCATACTGGATATTAAAGTGGAATAAACAAATAATAGTAATAATTTTCACAATAAAGAAAATTAGAAAAACCATGTTGAATTTGATAAATTGAATTTAGACTCTAGAACAAACTTTTACTAGTTACTCTCAAAGAGAAAATATCCAAATTTTAACTTTCATTCACGATTCATCGTTGAGATAATAAACATGAATATATTATTTTTTAGATGAAGCAAAATATAAAAAAAAAAGGATTTGAAACAATTGCATTCTCTTTAATGACATGAATAAGCATCAATGATTTACCAATTGTAAAAATAATTGATGTAACATGAGAATGAATATTATTCTCAAATGAAAAGCATGGATTGTTGTTATTATTATTATTATTATTATTTTGATAATTGTACAGTACAGTGCAAAAATATGAAGCATTTTCATGATTTCATTAAGAAAGGATTTTAAAGAGAAAAGGTGAATTGGGGCTCCCTCTTCCCCTTTGCTATGCCTCAATAAATCTGTTTGTGGTGAATGAGTAAAACAGCAGATGAAGTGTATTAAAATCAAAATTGATAAAAAAAAAAAGTGACATTATTTAAACTATTAAAAATATTGAATGTACCTCTTTTTTTATCACAAAAAAGCAAATAAAATTATAAAACAAAATTTTTATAAAAATATTTTTCTATAATATTATCATGAAAATAACCATATGCAGTATTTTAACATATAGGTCATTTATCAATCAGTTCAAAAAAAGTAATTGTAAATTAAAAATTATTAGCTCATCTTTTAAGAACTGTGTTAGACATTTTTGGTATACTACCTCTAAATAGTTATGCAGCATGTGTATGAAACTCCTATTGGTGTGTAAAATTTGTTTTAGAAATCTGCATGAACTAAATACATGCATCCACATGGCCCATCAACTTTTTTTTTATTAAATCAAGTGACTTGTATGTTATGCCTTTCACTTTGTGGAGTTTACATTAACTCCATGGCAATAATGTTTTCTAAACTTAGTTATAAATAGTGCAGCCAATGGACAAAACAGTTTTTAAACAGCAAATCTATTTATAAATCTAAAAAATTAGTTATATGTAGCAGTCTTTGTAATAAAGCAGATAATTATTATTGTTCAAATCATTTATAACATTTTATTCTGCAGAAAAATTTTAAATCAACATTAATAAAAATTTATAAGTAGACCAAATTTTATTGAAATTCGAGTTGGTGAATGTTATTTTTAAAAATTCTTGGTCATAGAATAGCTCAAGTTTTAAAAAAATTTTTAATGTGTGCTAAAAAATTTTGGGATGATATATTTTTGTATAAGTTTTTGTAGTATCTTTTAAATAATAAAAATGTGAATAAAATGTATCAATTCTTTCTATAAAATTGTTTTCTGCCGGTTAAAATATACAGTAGGAAAACTAAAGAAAATTTTTGGAGCTGGAGATTTTGTGCTTCTCACAGTATTCAGATGAAAGTTTAGAAACAATCGAGTCATAATAAAAATAAAGTCTTTTAAAACAAAAAAAACAAACTGATTAATTCCTCATTTTTTTTATTTATGTATATATAGTTATTATTATTAACATTCATATAAAACACAAGGTTTTAAGCTAATCAATTAGAATACCAACCGAATTCTGCATTTACAATTGTTTTTTTTTTTGAGCATTAGATATTAGTTTTTAACTCCTAGAACAAATTAAATTTGGTATTAAAAAGGCAAATTGATTCTGATTCTGATTGCACATAAGGTTTTTCTTAATTAAAGGGTTAATGATAATTTATATTAAATGAAAGGCTTTGCAACAATATGTGTTGCGATGGGGAGCTTGTAAATTGATGTGTGTTAGATTCTCAGGAAAATTGGAAAAGAAATGTACTTAATGTTCTCTAGGTTCTAAAATAAATTTAATACTAGTTTTATAACAAGGTCAATATCATATCATATTTTGAAGAGGAAAAAGAGATGCTATTAATTTTGCAAACATACATAGAAAATTGTTCTGAAGGCCTATAGAAATGTGTTAAAGGGGTATTACAGTAAAAGTAAATTACTTCATAGAAAATGTATTGCATCCTATTTATGATATAAAAAACTTTTTATCTCTCATGTGATATTGTGTTCAAAAAATTGAAGCTACTCGTTCCGAAAAGTTGTTACCCATTCTGAAAATCTGCATCTCTTTGAAAAGATTTGCTTTCTCCATTTATATATTCAAAAATTATGCAATGTAAGAAGATCAGATTAAAATATATATTAATGTAAGATATCTTTTTTTATATTTAGTGTTATATGCTCTTTAACGTGAAGCTCCCCACAAATTTTACATTGAAGTTTTGATGGGAAAATGAGGGAGTGAGACGGAATCTAATTTGTTTCACATGCAGTTTCAATAAATTGCATTAGTACCCACATTCTCTTCTGATATGTTCATTTATTGCTATCATAAATCAAAACATATTCCTTGCAAAGTAATTACGTGATACAGTTTGTATAGTATAATTTTTTTCTTAAGTTTTAAAATTTAATTTATTACCATATTAGAATCTTCAAATTCGGTTCAATAACTCTTTTGCAATTATCTACTCTGGAACTCTTTCTGCTATTGATCATTCTATAAAACGGGAATGATATTTAAGGGCAGATGTTTATTCTAATTGTTCTCATTACTTTTGTAAGTAAGACTTGAGAACAAATTTTCACATTCATATATATTAGTTTTTTATTGATTAAATATTTTTATTAGTATTTGAGTTGTAATTGATTGCATCATTAAAATAAAGCAGCAAAATACATTATTTAAAATTCGCGAAAGCGGAAAAATAATTATAATTGGCAAATTTGCAACAAAAGCATATATTTACAATTCATTTTGTTAAATGATTATATATTTGTTAAATGATTATATCTGGTTGATAATTATCTGGTAATCAGTGCAAAAGTAGCCGCAGGAAGGTGAATGCTCTGAGAGGTAATCACTGAAAATCAACTGCTATCTTTTATAAAATAAAAGCACAAAACAGTTATAAAATTATTTAGCATCCATTATTTTCAAGCTGCTTTATTTATGTTTAATAAAATTACTATTCATTGAGAAATTAAAAAATGAAATTTCATTTAATGTAACTCGTTAGTTTTTATTACAAGGAATCCTTTATCAGTTTTCTTTTTCATCACAACATTTATTTATTTATTATTCATGCATCCAATGTGATAATTATAACGTTCACATTTTTTAACTAGTATTAATATGGTTTTCTTCTACAACTTTTTTTTTTGAGGAAGGTATATTTTTGAATCTTAGTCAGAAAAATCTGAAAAAACATATCGCTTCTATTGGGCATATAATTTCATCTGTAACGAGATTAAAAAATATGTAATTATTGAACGAGCTCGTCTTCCAAACTTTCTTTTTATGGTCAATTTCTTGGACATTTTTAGTGCAATTGTCTCTTTCTGAACCTCTCACGTACTCCGATAGATTCGAGATTATAATGTGCGACTTGTGAGAAAGTTATTGAAATTTGGTTGACCGAAAACCGGTCGCTAATTGATGTTAGATTGATGATAATTGATGATGCTCTTAGAAGTTTTCTAAACATTATATCTATGGAAGGAAAATTCTTATTTTGAGAAATGGCCTCTTAGAGAGGTGGTCACTTTTAAAATTGCTTCCAAACGAGAGCGCATAACGTGATAGCGACTTTTGTTCCGAAAGTCTCCGTGTGACTTCAAAATACCAACCCACATTATCTCTGGTTGTGAGTGACAACTGGTCATAAATGGGATCCCTTTGATGTGCGAAAAAAATCCAATCTTGCCGAAGCGTCGAAACACATGATTTTCTGACTTTTAACGGGTTCGTGAAAGCCATTTGTGTTCTCACCTGGACGGGCTTCAGATATTAATCGCTACTCATGAACTTATGAAACAAAATTTTGTGGCATTTTTTCCATGACAATTTTCTGAATTTAACTACCATTATTTTCAGAATCACGTATAAATTTTTGATGATAAAAATTCAAACAAACATAATTTTCAAAATCAAAACCTCACAAAATCAAACCTTTGAATTTTCAAAATCGTAAACCTCAAGCATCCGATTCTACGTTTTTAAATGAGCCACATACTTAAATAGTAATTCTTACAGAATAAATAGATCACATTAAATGGCTTGCTTTCAGTAAATTAAATAGTTAGAAACAATACTTTGAAAGTCAATTTCTGTCTGTCGATAATTTCGATATTCCAATATTTAATTTTAAACGAAAGCCGGATATTCTGAATCATTACTTTCATAATATGAAACAATAGATTAAAACTATCCATGTTAGAAATTTCACGGAGATTATATGCTATTCCGTGTTTGAAGACTGTATTGTCTTCACCAAATGACAATGACCCCTTCATATTAGAGGTCTCATTCTGAATAAATTTTGTTTATTAACTTAAATGAAATATATAATTTTGAGGGATGTATAGGCCATTTCTCAGGCCCCAGTTTGTTATTAGCACAGCCTTAGAAATATGCACGAACAATATGTAAAAAGTAATGATTCGGAATACTTCTTTTCGTTTTAAACCAACCTTAGAACGATCGACAATATTAATTATCGATTTTACTGTTGTTGCTATGTTGCTTCTTCATTAAAAGTTAACAAATGCGATTTATTTATTGTAACGGATTTTTAATTAAGCATGCAGCACGCTTAGAAAAATATAATCGGATGATTGAAATTAGAAATTCTTTATTAGGTGTATTCAAATAACAAAACTTCATGTGTTGTCTTATGTATATTTTATTCAGAGGGCGAAAGAGAAATAGTCCTGTCTCACTGAAACATCAACCAAGAATTGAATAGAAAAACAAGCGATGCACTCATTGATCTTTTTATTTTTATTTTCATTTCCGGTGAGGTGAATAGAGGTATGATCTCTTTCTGCTTCGCGCACAGGCTCATTAGCTTCAAATTGATCATTGATCATTGATCCTGCTTCAAATTCTCGGTGTTGAGACCAAAAGGAACGGGGCATACCTTATACTGAGGATACTTAATTATGCCCATTGGAGGGAAGTAGGTCTATGGTAGCTACATTTATTAATAGATAGTTTTAAATTTTTGGCAGGTAGATGTATTTGCACCACTCGTCTCGAAAGAATTTAGAGCCAAAATGCACAGCCAAGTAAAAATCTAATTAATGAATGTAAGCCTTCATTGGAATGTTTTTAAAAGATAAAAAAAGATTTAAAAACTTTGAATTATGTGTTAAAGAATTGGACTACAAACTGCACGTCTTGGCAATTGCTGAAGAACACTCAATTTACGCAAAACTGTCATTTCAACAGCGGCGCAATTGCAGAAAAATAAGTAAAGAAGGAGTTGTAGGACAAGACCTCGTATTTGTATTAATACTGCATTTTCTTTGCAATGCTTTCATTGTAACGATTTCCATCATATGAAAAACGTGTATTTTAGAGGTTGCTATTTAAAACATGGAGATAAACATACTCAAACAGGTTGTCCCTTATACTCAATTATAGAAAAGTCTACTTCAATTAATGGCAATAGTAATATTCCCATTTTTCCTGGAAAGATTGATCTCAATACCCCAAACTTAGAATTAATTCTACTTATACATAAAATTTCATTAACCTAAGACTAACTACTTACCGACAAGTCGACTGTAATTTCAATTACTTGGCGGTCCTCAAGGGTACTTCACTGTGAACTGCTAATACTAACTTAAACCATAAAAATTATTTAATTTAAAAAATGTGATTTTTTTCAAAAAACTATTTTTGTCGTAATTAACGTACTTCATAAAAACTTACTTTTCAACTTACTTCATTGGTTCCCAAATTTATTTATCTTACCGCACCCTTATAAAAAAAAATTACTCCGTGTCCCCCTGGAAATATGTTTTCTTTAAGAGAAGGACAAAAGGATGTAGTAAAAAAAAATGTGTAGTAAACATAGTAAATAAAAATGCTGTAAATTACTTGAAGGCTGAAATTATAAAATAATTTAATAAATCCAACCTTAGTAAGAACCCCATTATATAAAGAAAATTAAGATATAGAAGAATAATGTGAAAATAAAAATTATGAATAACACCAAAAAATGATCCAAATGAGGCCGATGAATCTGGTGTTCTACTATCTATGAATTAATGAATCCTTTAATATATTTTTATTCGCAGTGTTCTTTGGCTACCGCGATTCACTATTTGCAGTAGGTTTCTTTTTTTTTTTTTTTTTTTTTTTTTTTTGCTAACAAATTTATGACCTGCTTTAAACCCATTTTCCACAAAAAATGAAGAAGAAATATTATAACCCATGACATTCAAACAGACCTACAACTGGCATTCAATTACGGCGCGAAATTTTTCACTGTCGTGCTTAAAGTATCGAAAGGAAGGATCCCTAAAGCTCACCCTAAAATATTGAAAGACAATTTGTCGTCTAAAAACACCACTTTAAAATGCATTGATCATGCACAAATTACCCGACAGGGCAAGTTAATGATTTTCACCGATCATTATGACAGTGACAGAGAGTTGACAAATATAAAAGCTATTATGGGAGTCCCGATTTCAGCATCCCTTTATCTGAAGAAAATCAGAACCCGATCCTACTCCATAATATCTCAAATGATATCTCCCTCGAAGAACTCGCGAAATAACTAGAAGAGGAAAACAGCTTTGCAATAACATAACTCTGCAGATTTGCGAGCAAACGAACTACGCTTAATCTTTCAATACCAGTTTAAAGTCACCATATTAGGACACTTTTATCAGAGCATGCCAAATTATAGGTTACATGACGGAATATGTATTTTTTTTTTTTTTTTTTTTTGCATACTCATCAGTTTCGAAACTCATCTTCATACACCCTACCACAGCATGCAAAAATCTGTTTCTAGTAAATTCTGCAGGGCGCCACGTCACATAAGACTCATGTTAAACCAAACTTCCTAAATTGGCTAATTGAAGCGAGGAAAATAAGGCACCTGCCAATAATTGTGCTAAACGTACGACAGAGGAACATTTATTAAAATTTTAAATTCTAAACGGTCATTAATTCATGGAAGCTAGGAGGCTATATCGCATTCCAATAGAATATTCTTTTGTATCCAAATTCCAAGTAAGCATTACCTCCACCTATAATTATATTAAAAAAGAAATTTTTGCTCAATTTTTCACATCAATCCCTGGAACCTCAACGAAGGATTAAAAGCATATGTCCCGCACAAGCCATCTCATTTCAAGAATCGCTCAAGGAGCCGACAGAGATTATAGTTACATCTCTAACCTTCCTCAGCCAAGCAATGAAAAAGCTCTCTCATTCCATCAATACAACTTCAATCGCCTCTTTTATAGATAAAAAAACATAAAGGAAAAAACTGGCCTTCGAGGTCCTATAGGATTTTGACAGCACAGTGTAATATGGTGGTAGCTTGGTGGAATATGGTGTTCCATCCAATATTCTCTCAACTCATCAAACATAATAGCAATCAGTTACGAGCTCTAAACAATTCATTTAGGCTCTTTGTGATTTTTTCCTATTGCTTACAAACTCCTTAAATTTGATTACTTTGTACAATTAACTAGAGTCATTTACTTCTAACTCTACAATAAACCACTTTTAGTAGGTTTATAATGATTTATCTACTTGAGGACTGATTAAAATATAGCCTAAGTTTCAATAAATTCTTTACGTGTTTTTAATTTGTTAATTTCTGATATCAAAAAGTCCCTCAAACATTTCAAATCGTATCTTATTTATCTCTCTCTCTCTCTCTATATATATATATATATATTTATATACCTTCAAGTATATAAATAATGATAAATAGATCTATCTATAGATAGGTAAAATTTCTTATTCTAATACATAAAGTATAAAATTCCATAAGAAAAAAATTTAAAGAGTTAGCTACATTCTACTAATATCTAAAAAGTAAAACAATATTGTATCATACTAATATAATCAAAATAATATCTTAATATACACAGTCCAGTCACATTAATGTGACAACCACCTACTTTCGACGTCAACGTGAAATAACCAATCACAAAAGTCAGGTGGCAGCGCATTGCAGTGGAGTGTATATAAAGGATGTCCTAGGGCATCGGAAAACATTTCAATCGTTGGCGTAATGCAGAAACGTAGCGATTTATCCGACATTCAAAAGGGCATGACTATTGGCTTTCGAGCCAAGGGTGGAAGCATTTCGGAAACGGTTAATTTTGTGAACTGTTCGCGTGTCACCGTGGTAAAAGTATACCGTGCATGGCAAAATGACACTATCAAAATCAGCGGCGTGGCACATGTGGTGCACCACGGGCTATAGATGACAGAGGCGAACGAAGGCTACGGAGATGCGTTCGGGCGAATAGACGTGCAACTGACCGCCCAGATGAACCAAGGGGGTACCAAGAGTGTATCCTCAACAACGGTTCAGCGAACGTTGCTGCGCATGGGCCTCCGCAGCAGACGCCTGGTTAATGCACCTATGCTGACTGCTGTTCATCGGCGACGAAGGCTGGAATTTTCACGCCAGTACCGAAACTGGACGTCCACAGAGTGACGACAGGTGGTTTTTGCCGATGAATCACGTTTTATGTTCCATCGGACAGATGAACGTTAGCGTATACGGCGTGAAACATCTGAAAGCAAACACCCTGCAACAATTGCCTGAAGGATCTAATTTGGAGGAGGGAGCATTATGGTTTGGGGAATGTTTTCCTGGCATTCACTGGGTGCACTCATCATTGTGGCAGGCACGATGGATCAGTACAAGTACGCTTCTGTCCTTGCGGACCATGTCCACCCCTACATGCGAATTATTTTTCCTCAGAATGAGGGCATCTACCAACAGGACAATGCGAGGTGTCATACAGCTCGCAGTGTATGTGTGTGATTTGAAGAGCACCAAGATGAGTTTACCGTACTCCCCTATCCAGCAAATTCACCGGATTTACACCCAATCGAGAATCTGTGGGGCCACCTCGATCGGGTTGTTCGCGCCACGGATTCTCAACCGCGTAATCTAGCGCAGCTGGCCACGGCACTGGAGTCGGCATGGCACAACATCCCAGTGAACACCTTCAGAAACCTAATTGACTCTCTTACTGCACGTCTCGGAGCGGTTCGCTCTGCCAAAGGTGGTTATTCTGGCTTTTGACAGGTGGTCACATTATTGTCACTGGACTGTGTATATGCTTAATATTATCATAATAACAATACCATATGTATCATGCAATGTTAACAATATCAATATGTATTCAATTCTCTACTTCTGCTGGCATTCTCATTATCTCACTTTTTTTCTGAGTTGGAATCCTGCGGTTATCCAAATCCTGCAAATGTTTCTTTTTCTTTATTTGTCTTTAACTTGTTTGTTCATCAAGTGACTACAACTAACATAATATTCAATTGAGTTTGACATTAATAAATGTAGAAGTTTTTTTAATTTAAATACATTTTTGTTGTTTCATTCGAATAGTTTACTTTAAACATGTTGTACATATCAAAATAAAGAAGTGAAATAAAAAAGCATACTCTTAAATATTCAAGTCATATGTAACGCGGAAATAAAAGTGTAAGTGGAAAAACTTTCCAACTGATAGCAAAAAAGGAAGGAAGAAAAGCTTAATGTTATATTTTTTTTTTTTTTAATTATATTCCAGAAATTCAATAGTTTTACTCCAAATTAGTACTTCAAAAGGAGACTGCCCGTTGTTCTTTAAATGTATGAACATTTTCTGTTGTAAATTTGTTTCGTTATTTCTGCCTCTTTCGTAATAACGAAATTTTGAAATTATTGTAATAATAAAAACAATAAAAGAAAAAATATACAACATTATAGATTTTATTGCAATTTGTCTAATACACTTTATCATATTTAATAAGAACTTGGTGTAGAGCATGTTGAGTTGTCGAAATGGGGAAACTTGGTTCAAAACCCAATAAGCGACGCCGGATCGAAAGTTAATCTGTCTATATCGTAAATGTGTATGATAAATCTATAAGTAGGAAATATCTCCTTTGGATTCATCGAGAAAGGTGTTAACCCCCAGATGTCGCCATAGCAAGTGTTCGTTCCAAATTGCTGTAGTACAATGTAGATTCAATGGTTTATCCAGAATAATTCTGAATCAACCACATATCTGTCGTTTAAGAGCAAATGATCACAGGTTAAGTGTGTCCAGTAATTGAAAAAATTCATTTATAAAATCAGTTTTAATAATATAATTGAAACCATGAATAAAATATTTTCATGTATAAAGAGAAAGGAGCTGTCCTTGTATTTTTACTAGTACCTATGATTTTATTTTCAAAATGAAAATGAAAAATAAAGAACAAAGAGTTTATTCTTAGAAACTTTATTAAACATTTCTCAACAATAACAATATATGCTCATATGAGTAAGTGTAGTAAATTTAATTTTGTTCATCAATAGGTTCTTCTTCATTATCAAATTCAGCCTCATCATCAGCAGTAGCTTCTTGGTATTGCTGATATTCTGAAACCAGATCGTTCATATTTGACTCTGCTTCAGTAAATCCATTTCATCCATACCTTCTCCAGTATACCAATGTAAGAAAGCTTTTCTACGAAACATGGCTGAAAATAAAATGTATAAATGATTGTAATATAAATGTTTGGTTTTAATTAAATGTTTAGAGGAGACCAGCATGGTGATCACTCAACCAGTCTGAATACAGTGAAATTTGTTATCAATGTGACCATCAGACCATAGTTAAGTGAAACTAGTAGAATTAAATCGTAACTTTTTCTAACTATATCCTGTTGATGAATCAAACTCTATTAGCATTAGACAGGTGCAATTAAAAAAAAATATTCTGACTTTTTATAAATTCTTACTATTCATATAATGTTTTTCGAGTAGCATACACCTTTCTTTAATGTAAACAATTGTCATTGTGTGACAGCAAGTTACAGTGGTTTCTATTATACAAAGTTCCACCAAATGTAAGGTGAGGTAATTTCCTTTTTCCAAGCAAATTTTTATAATTCTGCAGAAATTCATCAAGAATTTTGTGTCATTTATGAATTTAAAATAATGAATAATGGAAAATACGGCAATGACATAATCCCCTGTACTATCCAGACAATTCATAATTTTCTATCGAAACTATTTTTTAACACCTTCCTTACAGCTCTGACCTTACAACTATTGACCTACCTTTTGCTGACAGTAAAATGTTAAAAACATCAATGCTGGAGAGCCTGAATTCTCAAACAGTGGAATTCTACGCACAGGACCCACGTATGTAATATATGGAATCCTTAATTAAATTTAATATCCTTTTTTTTTTTTTTTTTTTTTTTTTTTTTTTTTTTTTTTTTTTTTTTAAATCAACTAGCCCCTTTTTTAAAAATTTACTTCATATATTATTTTGCTTGGGATATGCTTCGAAAAAAAAGAAATAAAACAGAATTAAAAAACGATAATAGTAGAATTTCCATGGCAAATGCAAATCTCAGGAGAAAGTTATTCTCAGGCACGTAACCAGGATTTTGTCTTGGGGACAGGGTCGCTCAACAAAATGAAATATAACCGTTTATGAAAGCTCAATAGGTTATAATAAATTATAAGTAATAGAAAACGTACCTAAAGTTGAAGTTCCAATTTTATTAATTAATCTATTAATAAGTTTTACATTGTTCTTTGGTTCTATATAAAAAAAAGATAATATTAAAACTAAGAAGTACTGCCCAAAAAAAAAAAAAAAAAAATTAAATTTCTAGAAAAAAATTACTTAAACAATTTATAAATGAAAATTCACTTTTCTTTTCTCGTGTGCCTGCTTATTAATTACATCTTTTATGTCAGATTCAATAATTTGATGAATATTTAATAAAACTAAACCAGGAAAAACGCCGGCTTATTCAACAAATTCTAGCGTGATATTAAAATTGACACTGATTCCATGAAATGCTAAATATTAAACAAAAATCAATGGATCTAAGTGAGAAGTGGCATAAGTTTGAATATGTGCACATATTTCACTTAGTGATTGGGGGGGGTCAAGCCTGTCAACCATCCCTCTGAGTGCATGCTTGGTTATTCTAACTATATGAAAAAGGTAATAAAAGATGACAAAATAAAACTGTGAAAATATCATGAATTATAATAATTTTTTAAAAAATTAAGGGAAAAAGGAAAATTGATAAGTTATTTCACACAATACATGTATTCTAGTGATAATTGACTTCTAAATATATTTGCACACTGTTGCAGTACTACTATTGCTTATGTAAGTAATATGTTAAATAAACTGCCTCAATCTTCAGAATAGTCTAATGAAACAAAAGCTTGGTATTGTTCTGCGGAAGATGACTCCCATCTGTTAAATAGTTATTGCTTTAAATCAAGGATATTAAAATACGGTAACAGCTGGCTCATTATTAACTGGTCCTGTGCATGTTCAATTGGTTAGGGGTTTATGGTTTGGTTTGTCGCTCTACGGTCATCTTGTGCGCACGAGGGCTAAACAAACCGGGACCTACACTTTAAAGTGGATTCCGAACCATTACAAACAACCATGGCACCGCCGGGACTCCAACCCGAAACCTGTGGTACCGAGCGCCAGAGCGCTAGCCACTCGGCCATTCAGGCCCCAATTGGTTAGGGAGTAGGTAAGCCAAGCAAATATTTACCCATTATGCAAATTAATAATTGCATCATGGGTAAATTGCAATATTGCTAATTTTAAGTAGCTGAAGTTAAAAGGAAACATAATAGATTTTGTATAATCATTTAATCGAAAAATTAAATAGTTTAGTTTACTTGAACTAGTCATTTTTTTTATTTATTATAAGAATAATACTATTTAGAAACATGAAATTGACTTACCTGTAAATTGTTCAGATATTCTTTTAAATATTTCTTGAATAGCAGTTGAATTACCAATAAAGGTAGCAGACATTTTTAAGCCTCGAGGAGGAATATCACAAACAGCTATCTTCACATTATTAGGGATCCATTCAACGAAATAACTGACAGAAGAGAACAAAAATTAAACAATTTTAATCACAAATTGTACAAGAATCATTTTTTAGAATATAAATCAGATAATTTCATAGATTGAAATACAGGAAGTCTCTAATAATTCAAAGAAACATTTTCAATTCAATAAATTTGTACGCTAAAATGATAACTTACCTGCTGTTTTTGTTTTGAACATTGAACATCTGTTCATCAACTTCTTTCATGCTCATACGACCTCTAAACATGGCTGCAACTGTAAGATACCTTCCATGCCTTGGATCACATGCAGCCATCATATTTTTGGCATCAAACATCTAAAATTTAATAAACACTTTGTTTAAAAAAAAATTTTAACATATAAGTTTTTAAAATAGATGATGTATAGTTATAATATTAGTCATTCGTGATTTATCCTTAAATTAACAAAAATTACTATAATTTGGTAGATAGTTATATTTCCCTCCTCTAAAGTGAAAAATGAATAGATATTTAATATATTGCACCAATAAAGATTATGAGTTAATAAAGATTATGATCAATATTGTTGATCAATAAAGATTATGAGTTAATAAAGATTATGATCAATATTGTTGATTAATAAAGATTATGAGTTAATAAAGATTATGATCAATATTGTTGATCAATAAAGATTATAAGTTAATATAATTAACATCTGGAAAAAAAACTATTTATATTATTTAGGAATGAATAATTAAAATATGTAACAATGGAAAAACCTATTACAGATTAAAAATCGCTTTATGTATAAAAGTATTTTATTATGTTATTAAGTTACAGTAATAAATATTTAAATCTCACAATATAACTTAGCTTACACCAGTAGAGAGCCATAAGTCCCAGCCATACCATGAAGATAGAGTAAAAATTATAGAAGCGGAAATTGGCCCTTTTTATAAATTATCAAAACAAAGTCAAGTATGCATTTTTACTGCATTGTTAGTAGGAATAAAAGTCTCCGATCAGTATCTGTCATGCTTTTCTGAAGAGTTAATTGATAAAAAAATCCTAAGTACTATCATAATATATAGGAATGTTTTTGTAAGTACTATAATTTTCTGCCTATAAACCACAGCAACGTATAACCCTCAGGAGTAATTTTCGGATCGAAAAGATAGAGATCTTGTATAATCCACGGTCAAACTGCGCTTGTTTTATGAAGTACCATGTACAAGACAAGCTCTATTTTTTGACCATGGTATAAAATTAAAAAACGTTTTTCGGTTTTAAAGAGTGCTTTTGATGTCATAATTATACAAAAAAACAATGCTATAAATTTAAGACAGTACCGGAAAGAAGCTGTGTGTTAAGAACTATAGTGAAAATAACAGAGATATTTTTCCTATGATTTTTATACTTGCTAATGAGATAAAAATCTTGATTAGTATCAAAATTAACTATTAATTTTATCTTGTTTGAAATTTTCATCAACTAGCAAACACCAATGTATGACGAGAATCGCATTTTTGTTTAATTTTGTAAAAGTTCAGATCGCTTCCATCGTCCACAACTGCTATGCTTCGAAGATTGTTTATTTTTCTCACACAAGAAGTTTTGTCAATTTTTGTTGATAAAAAACGTTTTTAAGTGGAAGTTTTATAGAATACATTTTTATGAAACTTCCGTGGTTGAAACAGATTGTACGCAATGGTCTATAATCCGTATCTCGAAACTTAAAAGGTTTATTAGTGTATAATTCTTTGACTATAGGCAGAAAATTACAATTGAAAGTATTTCAGGCAATGTATAGAGTGTTCTGAGAAAACGGAATATTTAAAATTAGTTAAGATGGGAATTTACAAAATACGAATCCAAATGCTTACTTGTTGAGTTAGTTCAGGCACTGATAAAGCTCTATACTGTTGACTTCCTCTTGCAGTGAGTGGAGCAAAACCTGGCATAAAAAAGTGCAAACGCGGAAATGGAACCATATTTACAGCTAATTTCCTTAGATCAGCATTCAATTGTCCAGGAAATCTTAAGCATGTTGTAACACCAGACATAGTAGCAGAAACTAAATGATTTAGATCTCCATATGATGGTGAAGTTAACTTAAGTGTTCTAAAACAAATATCATACAATGCTTCATTATCTATACAAAAGGTTTCATCGGTATTTTCAACTAGTTGATGTACAGATAAAGTGGCATTGTAAGGTTCGACGACAGTGTCTGAAACCTAAAATGGAAAGATATATAATGTAATAGTGCATGGTAATAAAATAATTCTATACCAATATTTGAATAAAATTAGAAAATTAGTTTTTTGCATTACAAAAATTAGCATGTTATGCAGGGAATTTATATTTTTATTTAAAAAGATGTAAAATAATATTTTTGGGTAAGTTTTTCATTGTTAAATCAAATAATAATAATTATAAATACTAATTTTTATTTACAAACTTATATAAAAATTTTAAACAGAAGAATATTAATTAATTTTTTTTTTCTAATGTGAGCCATTTATGATAGTATGAGTTAGCCCATAAAACTGTTAAATTTCTGCACCATTTTACAATGGGAGCACCATTTCGCTGGGTCAATACTGATCCTTAGTATCACTACAAATTGAAACAAACACTTTGGGGTGTGCCACTTGGATGTTTCATATATCTGTCAACTACTTCTCATCCAATGGAACAACTTTCTATTCTATAAATTTAATATACCATACCAATTTAAGCAAAGGAACTTTCAGTTTAGCTCACTTGTTGCGTTTTGAAACTAGCTTCCACATTACAGAAGCCCAACACGCTAACCACTAGACTACCTCAAGTTCCGAACTCTTCATGTTATACAAAAAAAAAATTTACACAAATTGTATGTTATGTATGCCACTCTACAAATAAAAGTTATTAGAAAATGCAATGCAGCTTTTACGTGAATTGACTAGATTTAGAATTATTTATAAATTAAATAATTACTTTAAAACTTCAATAACATTTAAGCTTACTTTTTGGAGATGGAACAACAGAGAATGTATTCATTATACGATCAGGATATTCCTCTCTTATTTTTGAAATGAGCAAAGTACCCATGCCAGATCCAGTGCCTCCACCAAGAGAATGAGTAAGTTGGAAACCTTGTAAGCAATCACATCCTTCTGATTCTTTTCGTACAACATCCATAACACTGTCTACAAGTTCAGCACCTTCTGTATAATGTCCTTTGGCCCAGTTATTACCAGCTCCACTTTGTCCTGATAAATAATATAAAAATTATACATCCATATTTATAAAACTACATCAAAATCAATAATTGGATATTATTGATTGATATAATATATTGAACATAATTGTAACGATTTTATATACAAAGTACTAAATACAAATACTTTCAAGTAACTGATTCTTCAAAGTGAAATATATTAAGTAGATAAGTTTTACGTTAATAAAATGGAATAAAGTCAAGATATGCTATTTGTATAAATATTCATGAATTATGGCAATAGATTATGTTTAAAAAGCAATATTTCTGCCAAGTCATACACCGGCGATTATAAATTAATTAAATAAATGGAATTGTAGAATATTGAAGGTATTTTATATTCCTATAAGATACACGAGGAAAATAATTATAGACACAAAAAATTTTCAAGTAAAATAATAAAAACTTACCAAAAATAAAATTATCTGGTCTAAAAAGTTGGCCAAATGGACCAGATCTTACGGAATCCATGGTTCCAGGTTCAAGGTCGACAAGTAAAGCTCTTGGAACATATTTACCACCTTAAATGCAGAAAACAAAATTATTATAATTACAATTTCATAGAAGAATTGTTTTTTAATTAAAAAAATTCTTCCATGGTTATCTAAACAAATTTAGTATGAAATATTTTACTTAACTTCATCAGAGCGAAATACTTCATTATTTAAACCTAAGCTCTAAAAAATTCACTATTTGTTAAGTGTATATAAATTATCTAAAGTGTATATAAAATTCTAATATAATTAACTATAATAGCATGTAATACTAATGTAGTTTATAGATTCTCCGGACCAAGGTTTTTATAATGGAATCCTACTTTTGCAAATTTTCAATACAAACACACTCACATGTATATATAGTACAAATACTTTTTACGCCTTCAAATAACAGTCGTCTAAGTTTTTTTTTTTTTTTTTTTTTTTTTCAATTTAAAAAAGAATTATAACTACTTTGAAAATCATTTAGAAATCCCATAGTTCATAGTTTTTAACTTTTGACCAATATTATTTTTTACGAAATGGGATCTCTATTAAATAAGAAAAATGTCTTTTTCATTATAAATCGGACCTGTACGAATACGCTCTACACTCACTGTATGCACATTAAAATCGCGTAATAACTTATTAAGCATAATTACTTCACTATTTGAATAATTTCCTTGTTAAAATAACTCACATAAACATGAATAAATAACAATGAACATAAACAATGTCTTCTTTTTTTTAAAAAAATAACTTATGAAATCTGACATTTTCATGATATTATTGCTTAATTATGAATATATAGGACACACGTTCAAGTGGACAATAGCCCGACGCTTTTATTGTACGTGCTTGTTAAGATTCACAATACCCCCTATATCGCGCAATTGTTGTCAAAAACCGTTTTTAAACTTTCCTTTGTTTAAAAATTTGAATTTAATGCTTTAACTTCTAAACCAACGATTTTTAAACTTTGGAGCCTTTATAAGTCGTTCTAGCAAAAAAATTCGGGGTATATATTAAAAAAAATTCTATACATTTATTTATTTGACTAGTAAAACACGATAAATAAAACAATTACAAAAGTGATAAAGGGTGTCCCAGAATTGAAATCTTGCTTGAATTTCGGAACACTTGCGAAGTTGCAGAACAAGGCTTGAATGTTGCTTGTTTACACCAAGAATCTCGATTTTTTTCAACAGCAGAATATTTTTACAACTGAAAATTTTCTATTAGCAATTAGAACGGCTAACTGTTTTGCAAATAGAACAGCAGATATGTAACAGATTCAATGTTACCCAGGTGTATTGGGGTGCGGAGAGAAATCTGTTACAACGCATCCACATTTCATTTTGTTGTAACAATTTTGAAAGAGTACACTCAAGAAAGTCATCTAAGGAATCCGCACCCTTCTCCTCGAGTTCAAGACATTCAGGCCCACATATTTATCGTGCACCTGGCATAGACGTGAAAATCATTAATTTAATTATTTTTTATATATTTTTAAAAAATTAAAATTTAAAAAATAAATTAAATAATTACATGAAAGTTTAAGTTAATAAAGGAAAGGAAATTTACGGGTTCGCGTTGGGCCACATGCGGATCGAAGGCTATGAATTGGACAGCCTTGGATTAAAATAAGGATTTGAAATTTTAACACTAGATTGTATTTTTTTCTGTATTTTTAATCCAATAATAATTTAAATAATGTAGTACATCACATATTTCTTTGAAATAAATGTTTTTTTTCTTTTTGCATTCCATTTCTAATGAATATTAAGTTCCTAATAACTAGAATAGGAAATCGATATTTGTTTAGGACATTTATTGCTGTTTGAAGAATGTATATTTTTTGAATGCAATTTTAATTTTTATCAAATAGTTCGATTTTTATATAAATAATCGTCCGTCAAAATCTTTATTTTTTTTTGCCACCATTTTATAACGGATAAACTTTTGTTTTCTTTTATCAGTTTATTATCTCACACATTGAAAATGAATCACTTATTTATCACTTTATCAGTTTCACAAAATTATCTCCCATTATTAAGAACAAAATAAGCTGTGCTTATCTTGTTTTTCAAAAGTAGGGAAATAATTCTTAAGTTCATTTAAACTAATATACAATGAATGTGTAAAATATTCAAAAATTCTATAATTTATAATTTATAATAATACTATATATCATTTCAATTTTTAGAAAGAACAAGAATTTTATCATTTTATATATTTAATTTTTCAGAAAGAAAAAAAAAATTGCGATTCTTTTTATACAACTCATACAGTGATTCTTTATATAAGTTATAATAGCAGTTAAACTATTCATATTCAAAACTGGTACCAAATAGTTTTTTAATGTATAATTCTAACTCTTGCAATTTTCAATTTAATTAACTGAAAATTACTATATCATTTCTAAATTTAAAAAATGAAAACTTTCACCTTACAAATTTTTTAACTAGCGAACATAAAAAAAAAAAAAAACGAATGCGGTTTTTCTTTTTTGATAAATTTTATTTATTTTTTATTTGAAACACTTGTTTAAAAACGACTATCCCTTCATTCATACTGAAAGAAAGGATGGTCGCTCAGTGAAGAACTATTTATCCAATTAATAAAATAAAAAAAAAAATTATATTATTTTTTTTTCTTTTCAAACTGTTTATTTATGTTATGTAAAAGTACTACTTATTAACATTCAACGAAAGTTATAAGTTTGATATAAAACGTTACACTATATAACATAAGTTTGATATAAAACGTTAGTTTTTTAAACACAATCCTTTAAGTTTTTTTATTTTCATTTTGACGAAACATCTGTTCGTCAATCATGCATTTAGAACGACAAATAAAATTTCTCATTATTTCTAATGTTTCTTGAACTGATGTAGCAGGTGGCTTTCTAAGACAGCTGTCTCTAAAAATATTTTCTGATTTTGGATTAGAAATAACTGAAAGTTGATTAGTATAGAAAATTTTCCACTGATTCATTATTAAGAAATAGCCAATCAGTTATAAAATTAACACTCCTGTTTTACGTTCCTGAATATTTTTGAAGCTAGTGCTCTTTTGAAATACCTTTGTAATAACGGATTTAAAATCATACACAAGACGTTACTAACATCGAATCATTGATGAAATTAACATCAAAATTTGGTTAGTCTAATAAAACTGATCATTGATACAGGATGAATACATTGCTCTTAAGCCTATAGAATGAAAATTCATACTTTGGAGAAAGTAAGTGGACATAGGTGGTCGCAGTTAGTGAAAAAAAGCTTCAAATATTTATCAAAAATCTAGTGAATGCAATAATTTTTTTCCTTTCATTTCTACGATTTTTTTTATTAAATGAATATGATGTGTTTCGTTTACGAATGCCAGGCACTTAATATATAATATATAAAGGAACGAAACTAACCTGACTTTGACCTAATTATTAGATCACCCCCTGAGTTATTCACCACTAGAAGGGAAACATTTAAATACCCAGGGTATATCACAGTACCCACGTTTTGCTACACAATTAGGAAACCACACTGATGTCATTTGTGAGGGTTCGAATCCTTCTCAAGCTCAACGGATTTATAATTCTCTTCCACATGAAAAACTTTCCGATTCGGTTTCCCCATAAGGTTTTGGAACACACCAAAAACCAGGGCCGGTCTTCGTGGATAATGCGTTAGGTTTCCGAGCAAAAGGTGCTTGGTTGGCTCAAAAGTCAACAAATGATGTCGAATTGAAAGCTTCTATGTTTAATGACGCAGGTGCACATACTACATCAACAGTCTGGATTGACTTTCCGTTGAAATAGAGGAGTAAGGATATAAAACTGCAAACCTCCCAGATGCACTTTTGGTGGATGTACGTTTAAAATGGCGGTAGCACAGCTTCATCCATATCATTCCCAAAGAGCATCTTAGTTTGAAAACCCAACGTGCTATCCACCAGGCCACTCCGGATTATTAAATGAATATACACGATTAAAATTTAAATTCAACAATTTTAAGTATAACTAAATTTAAAGATGAAAATTTCAAAATAATAATATTTATGGTAGGAATTCAGTTTATTCTTGTATTTTACTTTCGTTCCTTTATATGTTAAATATTATTTTTTACACAAGAAAGTTGAGACAAAGAGCATTAAAATTTTCATTCGTATGTGCATTTTAGGGGCCTGATAGTCGAATGACTAGCGCCCTGGTGCTCGCTACCACAGATTTCAGATTCGAGTCCCGCCGTGCCATTGATGTTTTTAATGCTTCGGAATCCACTTTAAATCGTAGTTCCAGGTCTAATATGACTGCAGAGCGTAGGGTTGACAACCTTACTCCGTAAAAAGAAAAACGTCTCATGTTTTGGAATCTGCCAGTAGGCAGAGGGCCTTGACCCATCATGAAGCTGTTGCGCCATTGAAGAAGATTGAAGATTTTAGAATTATTACACAATTATATTTCTTTGTAATCGATTCTTTTGATTTTGTGCGGCAAGCATAAAATAATGCAATGCAAATCGTAAATAATAAAAAAAGTAATATAGACAACAATTCGGGAAAAGGAAGCTTGTGCGAGTCTTAGGGGTTTGCGGAACACAGCGTGAATAGCTAGTTTAGACCATGGGTTTTTGAAAGGGAATGGGGACAAAGGATAAAGTGTTCATGAATTTGGATGAGGAGGAAAAAATCAGGTTTTTAATCTCAATGACCTCTAATTCAACGTAGTATTTATCACATAAATGCACGCAATAAATAATAACATTATTAATTGTATTTTAGATTACCAATAGAAATAAATTGTTTTCTGTTACATAACCGGTTTTTTGCAAGACAAATCTGCCAAATTTGTAGACACATTGGAGAATACAAATTTGGTCAGTCATTTTGTGCACATTTTAGGCTAATTAGACCGGGGCCTACTGTTTAACGTGCATTCCGAACCACTAACAAACATACAAGCCACCACCAGGATTCGAAATTGAAGCCTGTGGTACCAACGCTACAATGCTAGTCATCTGAATTCACACTGAGTTACTAAAAACTCTATATTGCTTATAGGTGGAGTGACCAACAAAGCATTGATAATTTTTATTTAAAGCTTTATTATTTGTTTTAGTCGTTACCCGTTATTCATAACCCTTAGTCACAATGAGTCAAGCAATATTAATAAATAGATTAAAATAAAAAATTCATAGTTGAAATAAGTATTCGTTTAATTAGTATTTTGATAAGGGCTTCTTTTTTCCCCAAATATTTCCCATAATGAGATTTTTGCTTTTTGTTCTCGTCTTTGAGAAATTCCGTCTATCGTAAATTCATCATTTAAAAAATAACAAAACTTTTACACTAACTATTGAATTTATAATTATGTGAAATTAATATTTCATGAACATGTAATCAAGTACTTAGAGATAATGAAACGTATGGTTGTATGTATTGTGCGTACAAGAAGTAGAAACAAAATACCAGAAATAGTTTTATTTGTTCGTTTATGCGTATCTGAAAAAAAGTACTCTCTTTTGGAAGAAGCCCAGCGGATTCAATCACGTGTTACAAGATTACTTGGCACCCGGAGGCTAACAATGTCTGCTTCTTGTTTCCTTTGTTGCACACCTAATTACCAGCTTTTATATGCTATTCTTAAAGGTTTCTTTAGTTTCGTAATCAGAAATTTGATTTTTTCCCTCTGCAAATTTCGGTTATGCTGTTGATTATCATATTCATTCCAAAAAACTATAAAACTACTAGTTTGATTTCTTTATACAACTTTTTTAACAATAAAAAGTTTATCGTTTAACACCATTTCTTCTTCTTCGTTGGCGCAACAACCCCATGGTGGGCCAAGACTGTCTGCCTACTGGTATATTTCAAGATAGATGTTTTTCTTTTCACGGGGTAGGGTTGTCAACCCTACGCGGAACATCTACAGTCATATTAGACCGGAACCTAAGGTTTAAAGTGGATTAAGTCTACAAACATACATGCAACGGGCCACTACAAACATCCATGGCACCGCCGGGCTCGTACGCGAAACCTGTCGCACCGAGCATCAGATAACATCATTTCTACAAGGGTTAAATACCCAAATATTTTTAATTTTTTTTTTTTTTTTTTATTGAATCTGGTTTAGAACAATGAATTCTTTTTAATGAAAGACTAACGGTTTTACGCACCAAGACGACTTATTTAATTAATAATCAATGAGAATATTAGTAAATTATTAAATACTTATTAATCTTTAACATGGAAATCACTTAGCATGAATATATTGCTTTCCCAAGATTAAATTTCTTTACAGAGACATTTAATATTATTTATATTAATTCAGATTATTTTAAATACAAAATGTTCGGAGATTCATTAGAGTTTAAAGGATGGATACATAATAATGATATAGGAAGTTTTGCAATGTGGCTTTCGGTAAGTGTAAATAGCGATATTCAACAACTTTTATATGAAATAAAAAAAAATAACAGTTAAACATAAATAATTTATGTCGGATTCTTAAGCAAGATGTCGTTAAGTAGTAATTCCGTAATGAACAGTAATTATTATTTTAAAAAATCATAATAATTACGATATTCTAATCAAAATATTGGGATATTGTTATCTATGGATGCGCGATGATTTCAAACACTGCTGCAATCGTTTCCTTTCTGAAAGAAATAGCTACAGAGCACGCTATTGGCGGAAATCAATCCCCGCTTTCTTCCACGATAACCGACATGTGTTATCACTATTTCTAAGTGAGTCATTTGTTATTATTAAAACATTTTCAATTATAAAGTTCCTGTTAGAAGTAACATTCTATGCCTGTTTTTTTTTTAAGAATCAAATAAATAATTGTAATTGTTTTGTCTACTTTTTTAAAATCAATGTAATATAAGTATCAAATACATTTAACACATCAGGCCTACATGTAACACATCAGGGAGTTGGCCCAGATAATCACAGATAACTATATCTAAGACTGTGACCAGGATTTTTAAACGATTTATTATAGAAGTTGAAATATATATTATTAATTTATAGGATATAAAGTTAATTGAACATCAGTAATAATTTATTGGTATGAATTCTATTTGTAAAATATAAAAATAAGATGAATCATCCATATCGTCTTCACAGGAGATCTGTGGTGTATAAAGATGATTTCCCCCTCTCTTTATGTTTATTTATCATATAAAATTTTATAGTTTATTTGTTGTAGGTGTTTTTTAATAGTGAAAATAATTTAGTACCTTGAATTATAATTCCTAAAATATGGTAACCCTATTAAAATGGGATACTGAATCACATTTTCTGCTTTTAACAATAATTTTTTTCATATAAATACCATATTAATTATTGTAAAAAAGCAACGAATGAAATATAGGTTTTCATCTAACATAATTTTCTTTAAAAAAAAAGATTTAAAAGTAAAGCAAATATTAAAAGTTAATCAAGATTAATAAAAAGTAAATTCATGCTTGATAACACATGTAGTTTACATATATATATGCCTTTTAAAACTAATTATTATTTAAAAATATCCTAATTATTTGCTAAATTCTTAAAAGAAATAAAAAAAATAATAAAATTATTATTTTATTTATTATTTTTATATTAATATATGTGTGTGTATTATATTTTTATTTATTATTAACTATTATTTTTTAAACAAATTTTTAAAAATTGTTGTTGTTTTTTATAACTTACTTTTAAATTTAAATTGATTCTTAATCTCAAATCATAGCACTTACCAAGCAGTTATTACAATATTGCACAAAAAATTCTCAATAATTAGTTGATAAAAGCAATACATCAAAGGAAAATGAATATTTAATTTATTTTAGAATGCTCATCTAAAATTCACAGCAAATTAGAAACTTGATTTTATTTTATTAAAAGCACTATTGTTTTAATTTTTACCATAAGAATTCTTATAAAAAAACTTGACTTAATGTACATAATTTTAACTTTTTATATCTTACTAAGTAATAAAATTAATAAATAATTATAATTAATAATTATAACAATTAATTAATTATAATAAAATTAACAATCCACTTAAGTTAATATGTGATTAGTTTAGAACCGAAGAAAGTCAAGATAATTTGTAATAAGTCATCCATTGCATGCTAACCTGAGGCTTCATTGTAATAGACATCAATCCTTTCGAGTTGAAGATCTGATTCACCATGATATGATCCAGTGGGATCAATTCCATGTTCATCAGAAATTACTTCCCAAAACTACAATAAAATTATGGTACAGTAAATGAATAATGTTCATGTATTAGTAATGAAAATTAAAAAATAAAATGTTTACTAAACTAAATTTGTGAAATACTGACAAATCTTTGGGAGACCATAATTTTCTATGTTCAAAAAGAAGCAGATATAAATCTATATTTCTGAACCTCTATTTATATAGAATTAAATATGGATTAAAGTTTAATAAATAATTTTGATTTAATTACATGATTTGTTGCATGACTGTAACTGCTCAGCATGTTCATTAGCATGAATTTGTAAATTTGATTAATTTTATAACAGCCTAATTTAGTTATAGTATGAGTTTTGGCCAAACATTGGGATAAAAGCGTTATTTTTACAGTTAAATTAGAATATAAATTATGTGAAAAATAGTTTATAAACTTGTTTATTCATATAACTTAATATTATATTTTGGGATTTAATAATGAATTATGTAGCATATATTTTCAATATATATTATATATGAGATAATAAAATAAATATTATTTAGTTTTATTTATTTTTTGTTTATTAGTAACTTAGTAAAACAGAGTTGCAAGTCAAGAAATTAAGTAACACTAATAGAAAATATTAAATCATTATAATTTAACTATTGCAGCCTCCCTATCTCAAAAATATTCTGATATAATTCATAATCGTTGCTGTTCAAGTTTTTATAAAATAGATATTAGAGAAAATTTTGAAAAAAAATTAAGCAGTTGTTACTCAATCATTGATTATTTAATAGTTGTATTCCAAGATAAATTATTTGTAATGATTCACAAAAGGCTGCCATTCAATTTGTTACATTAATTAATCACAAGTACAATAATTGATTAATTACATTTTAAATAAATGAAATGTAAACTTTATAATTTATTCGCTTAGAAAACATTAAAAAAATTAAGAGTGTATATAGTTTTAATAAATTGACTGTCCTCATATTTGTGATTAAAAATGGGTGTGTCATTCTCAACGTCGAAATGATAAACATCGTCAACATAAAAACGTCGCCCATAAAACGTCGAAATGATTTTTTTATTCCAAAATATACATTAAAAAATAAAATTATATGCATATAATTTTTAACAGATGTATGAAATACTGATTAAGACTCCCATTCTCCCTTAAACGGGAAAGGGACAAATAAGACAGGTGTACCCAATTGTAGTAATGTGTTATCAGCAAAACACACAAGAGCGAAAATAGCCAAATATGGTATTCTCCTCGTATTGTAATTGAGCGAAATTGCCTTAATAGTATTTAGGCTGTAACACAAACGTTTACTGCAATTAGCACGAAATTGTTTAAGTTGCAATATTAATTGACATCAAATAAAAAGTTATACGGAGAAATAATATTTTAAAATAAATTACAGTATTTAAATAAGCACAACGGTAATCAGGAAATTTAAATGCTTTATTATCATCATTTTAAAATTTATTATGAATACCAAATTTCGAAAAAAAGATATTAAATAATTTAAACATACAGGAAAAAATTAGTAAAAAATTATAGTTACTATTTTATTATCAATTTAAAGATTTCAGAAATATATTTATTATTCTGATTTTTATTTAATTTCACCTTTAATTTTATACAGCAAAAATTATTATTTTTAATAATAGTGAGAGGCATTAAATACACACATTATTATTAAAAATACACACACTATTATCATCAGCCAGAATTTATAACCAATTATACTATTATCAACGTTATTAATTACATTTTCGTCATTATTTTAAAATCATGTTTTTTACCTTGGCTCCAATTTGATTACCACACTGCCCAGCTTGGATATGCACTATTTCTCTCATTATAAGACTAAAGAATAAATTCTAAAATAGAATACTTTTAATTAATTTTATATGACTAACGCAGAAAAACACTTCCTACGATGTTTAAAATATGTTGATCACGTCACCACGACTGTGTACCTCCGTTATTCAGAAACACAATTCCGGAAGAAAAAAGAATGGAATAATAAAAAAAAAATACCGTTAGCATCAGCAGAAGTTTCGACCAATCATAAAGCAAGAAATAGGAAGTCACGAGACCAGAAATGCGGAGGAGAAAAAAAAAGTTAACTAGGGTTGCTGTTTACTCTTATTTCTCCAGACGTATAATTGGCAAACGTGCGCCAAAACTACATGTCTATGGACTCTTTTCATTCCCTCAATTTTCTTTCTTTCTAAGAATATAAATGTATTAATCCATGTACAAAATTTTTCATAGTTTGTAGCAACTTTTAAAAGTTGTTTCTAAGAACATTAACCTTTCAAAATAATTTAACAGAATTTATAAATAATTTTGTAGTCATTTCAGATGATAAAAGTTTTAAAAATGAAACTTAAATAAATACACATTTTTTTTTTTTTTTTTAAATTTGTGTATTATGTAAACAATTTTTGTCTGTAAAAATATTATTTGCATGTTGGTCTTAAATTTTTACATAACCTGTAACTAAAACAAATCGGATAAATAAATTACTTTTTTAAACTATATTTGAATCTTACATTATAATAGGTAAGCAATAACTTAATGTTATATAAATTTCAGCAAACAGTGTGTGGTTTTTTTTTTTTTGTTTTTTGTTTTTTTCAGATTAATATACCCTATTACTTTAAACTGAAAAAAAGAAATATAAAATTTCAGTTATAAATAACAATAAAATTGTTATTGTGAAACAGTGTTAACTGTAACTGCAATTGTTAGTGTGTTACAGTGTTATAGAGGCTTCCTAATATGATATTACCTTTTCATAACAATCAGGATTTCTCTAAATTTATTGTAAACCTTACTACAAAGCAACTTCTACCATCATTAAACATTGCAACCGATGTAATCACAATTGCTACAACATTGTTTTTGTACAACTTATTTTGAGATATTACAGAAGTAAATTACGTAATAAAATATTTATGTTAAATTTTTCAAATTATTTTAAATGCTTAAATTAATCAGTTCTAGCCACTTTAAGACCTTTATGTTTATTAAATTTCAGTACTTTTGACTTTATTTTGATACAAATCAAATTCACTTTAGCATATCATCTATCTATATGTCCAGATTTCTTCAGAGTTCTTTTTTATCTTGAAAATTAATGCTACTTTCTTTGGTTGGTATATATACATGCAGTTATATCTGCTTTGTACTTAATGGTTTCCTGATATACAATTAACATATTCAGTTATAGCACTAATCCCTATTAACCTTGTATTCTCCTATTTTCTCACAAATACTGCTTGTATCATTTTCTGCAATTAATCATTAATTTGATATCTGATAGCCCCAAATTAATGATTAATGGACCTTATGGCCCTAGAGCTCTGGCGCTTGGTGCCACAAGGTTCAGTATCGGCGGTGCCACGGATGTTTGTAGTGGCTGGGAATCTACAGTAAGTCCCGGTCTAATATGACTGTAGAGTGTAGGCCTGACAACCCAACCCCATAAAAAGAAAACATCTCCTATCTCGGAAATCTGCCAGTATGCAGACGGCCTTGGCCCACCCTGGGGCTGTTGCACCAATGAAGAAGAAGAATCGTTGACTTATCATTTCTTCTCCTGAACTCTCACGGCTTTGTAACTTTCCATTCTCTACGGTTAACTAACCAAAACACTTATTAATTATGTTTGTTTTCATTGGCAGTGACTTTCAGACACCCGTTAACTTTCACATCCTACGGATGTACTTACTACACATCTCTTTCGTCGCCTCCTGAAGTTAGATCTCAATTCTTAAAAATAATATTCGTGATAATAAAGTGAAATAAAAGGACTCTTGACTTTTCAATTATCTGCTAAAACAACTTGTTTTTCGATTAGGAATAGGAGAAAAATTTAAAGTCGCCGCAAACCCTCAGTGGGTTATATAAAAGGTACATCAAGTTAGAACAAAACTTTTAGAAAAACCAGCGGTCTTTCATGTGCAGAAAGTTTAAGATTCTTTTCTTTTTAAATTAAAAACTTTGCTAGCTTCTTGAAGCTAGTATCGATGCGAGATGCTCTCTTACACTGTTACAATCTCTTACACAATCGCGTTAGTTTCTGAAAACAATAACTACTATGCATGCTGCTAGCTCAGATATGTAACAGATACAGCGTTACCCAAAGTACAGATTACTACAACTCAATTTTGCAGCAATTTTGAATTGTTGCACTTGGATGTGATCCACATACCTCCTCTTCGATTCAGAAGATGGACATTCCGACCTATACCTATTCCCGGCATAGGTAGAGAGGATTTTGGTGGGGAACCCCTTGTCGAGTTTCTAACAAGCGTTTTGGTTCCAGAAAGGCTGCTCCGCACCATAACAAGTTAATTAATTCCAATATTTCTCACTTTATATATCATTAAGTGTATGTCATGTGTCAGTTTCGAGGTCTGATGGTCAACTGACTAGAGCTCTAGCCTTTGTTGCTTCAGGTTCGAATCCAGGCGATGGTATGGATATTTGTTAATGAGTTGGAAGCTCCGTTAAACTGTAGGTCCCGATCTAATTAGCTTAAAGTATGCACAATTTGACCGTAGAGCGACAAACCAAGCCGTTTGTCAGTTTCATCTCATTTCAAACTAGATATTATTTTAAAATGTGTTAAATTCATATCATTCATATCTTTGCTGTCTTGTTTCAAGTATGATGCAGGATCAGAAGAATCATATAGAAGTATATATGTTTAAATCTATGATTTAATGCTTTATTAATGCGGGTTTTTTTTTTTTATTTTTTAAGAAAATAGTTAAACAGAGTTAATTTATTTCAAATTAGAAGCGTAATTATCTATTTATTATATAATAAAAATTCATCTAAATAGAATAGTTCTATTCAACAATTAAATTAAATCATATTATCCATAAATTAACAGTTTACAGACGAAAAAAAAAAAATAAATGCATATTTTAAAATCCACGGAAAATATCAAATGTAAAGTAAATTTAATTCTTGAGTTATTTATCTGTTGCATTCATGTAATCAAATTGATAAATACTATAAAGACCCAGATATTATAAAATTTATTAAGATCAATAGATTAAACTGGGCTGCTCATATATTTAGAATGAATGATTTAAACCCTGTTAAAAGGCTCGTTTTGGCAAAGCCACATGGACTAAGAGGAAGAGGACGACACAAGTTGCGATTGATAGACGCAGTTGAAAAGATTTTGTACTAAAGGTTAAGAATTGGTGGACCCTTGTCACCCAGAGGAATGCTTAGAAATCTCTTCAAAGGAAAGCCTTGGCCCACTCTGGGCTGCCGTGCTATTGATGATAATGATTCATGTAATCATTTACTTTTATTAGTATATTCGGCAGACAAATTAAAAGGAACACCTCTAAATAGTAATGAAATTCTTATAATAATAGTATTGCTTCAAATCTTTTGCATTAATAATATTAATAATGCAAGGTATATATAAAATTTAGTACATAATATGTTTCTTTTGTTACCTGGATAATTTATGAACTTAAAAAAGTATGAATTTTCTTTTTTTTTTTTTTTTTTTCTTCTGCAAAAACTTCTTAGTTAAGTCGCTGTCGCCATCCACAGATACAGCACGTAAGTTAAACTACAAATGAATGAGAGTTCGAATCCTACAGGTGGCGTGCGTTACAATCATTTCTTTGAAATACGAGTAGATTTGATTAGAACAGCACCTGGCATCGACAATCGGGGTTTTTCTAGCTTTTTCTCTATGACTACAGGAAAAAGCTCTGCCCAGGATCAATACAAAAGTGCTACTAAAATCTGTCATAACAATGGCGAATTATCTGAGAGGAAATGCCCGGCATTAAACAAACAACAAAAATATAAATAAACCCTCATTTTTAAACTAGCTCTAGTTATATTTTACTAGAGAATTATAAGTGTTCCTCACAAAGAAGTGTTTAAGTGTGAATAATTTATAAATGTCAATAACGTTAATTTTTAACTATTTCACTCAAAAATCACATCACTCCGCAAAATTGAGTGTTACTATAATCTGCCATATCAATGGCGAATTACGATGAAATGCCGATGAATGCATTAAAAAAGCTTTCTCATGTTCAAAACAGCTCTAGAAATATCGTACTAGAAAATTATATGTGTTCCTAACAAAGAAGTATTTAAATATGAATAATTTATGAATATCATAATTCACTCCGCAAAATTAAGTGCTACTATAATCTACCATATCAATGGCGAATTAAGATCAAATGCCCGATATTAAAAACACTCTCTCGCGTTTAACCCATCTCTAGTTATACCATATTAGTGGATTATACTTCTTCACAAAGAAGTATTTAAATGTGATTGTTTAGTAAGTTTCCTTTAATTGTTAACTAATGTACAAGCAGAATTAAATTATACGACAAAATTATGAAACTAGAAAATGGCTTTCATTTGGAACAACTTTTAATCAGATTTTAAATAATCTCTAGTTACATTGTAACTTTATCTTAATTCGTTAAATATAAAAAAAATAAAAAACGTTAAAATAACATTTTTTTCAATGTCAAAGCACACACGCAACTCTCTTTTACAGCGATAAAGTTTTTGTTGTGATAGCCTTTTTCGAAGTTGTTTAGCCTTGTTGAATCGAGATTGAACCAGTTTCTGACTTCAACGAACTTCTCCACGTGTGACGTTTGCGGTCGACGCCTTCGAATTAATTATACTCTCTTGCTATTAGGATTCGTCTCAGCTGCTGTATTAAAAATAATACATGGAATGAAAATTTAAACAAAAAATACATTTGAAGCTAAACACTGGATATGTTAATAGCGAGATATTCAAATTAGAAAACCGTGAAAAAAAAAGTGAAGGAACTTTTATCAGATTTGTAGCTCATTAAATTATCAAAATCCCTTTTATGATAGGTTATTTACAGTAAAAGGAGTGTATATCAAACCTAGGTAAAAAGAATGCATATAACAAAAAAATTACACAAATGAAATTCGGATGAAAACAGTAAATTAATTTCAAATGAACCTGGGAAAATTAATGAATAATTCTTTAATTCAATTAAATTATACTTTTTATACATTTATTTTTCATGAATAACCTTCTTAACGAAAATAAGCCAACTGAAATAAAACAAAATTTCAGAAAGTCCAAAATACACCCATCTATATGTTTATTAGAGCTGTTTTTCATTTATAAGTTGCCATTTATATGTTTATTTTCAATAAAAACACATTAAACAAATGTTTAAATTTTATTCCACTTAAGCTGTAAGATTCTGACAGTTGCGGCTTTTTTTTCAAAACAAGGCTGCATCAAAAGTAGTACTACTCTATGGCCTGCATAGACTTGCGAAAACCGAGTACCGAATGTATTCACTTGGTTTGAATATTCATATACAAAGAATCGGTATTAGTGGGTTAAAGTTCACATTTTGAAACCATTCTCAGATTTAAAATGTGAAAAGTATAGCTTACATATCTGCAGTTTTGGAAACCGGCTTATCTAAAACCAAGTTTTTTTTTTTTCATTTTAAAAAGCGTCAAATTATCATTTGTAGATTAGAAATAATCCACTATAAGACCGGATAGATTTGTTTGAATCCTTCAGCTGCTAAACTGCCTTTGATAGAAATTTTTGCAGCTAACAATGATCATGATTCGACCAAAAATGAATTGTTCATTTTTTTTTAAAACAAGATTTTTGAAATTCATTATTGGCTTTTATTCTCTTTTGGTTATTGAAATCTATATAACTTTCCAGCGGAGGTCTTTATCTGAAAGCTTGAATTCGATGTATTTTGGTCAAAACCATACCTTGTTCAAGATAAAATTTTAAATTCAAGTAATGAGTTACATAACTTGTTTTTGGAAAAAATTAAGAGTTAACTTTTTACTAAAATACTAAAAGTACTTTTAAATTAAATGCATCACAGAGCTGTTTAAAATAATTGGATAGCATATCGTTTGTAATTAGAATATCTTCAGGTGCTAGAGGAAGATCATTATTATGTTATGAAGATGTCTTCGATAGAGAAGGTCTGCTTCTAATAAGTAACCGGTATGAAAGTCTTCATCAAGTTCCAAAACATTAACTTTCCATAACCGGTCAAAATCAAGCCAGTAGAAATTTTCAACCATGATTACATGTGACGATGACATCGAAAAGACACAAAGAGAGAACAGGAGAGACTACATTTAGACAGAAAATGAGGAAACCAGCTAATGGTGTGAAGAGCTGTCCCCTAGATGGATCGCTGAGAGTGGAGAAAGAAACTTCCGGCAAAGATGATGCAGACAGCCCAAAAAAGGCCCCTTGCGATTGGGCCCTTAACATGAACTCCGGAGCAAAAATAGAAATTGAAAGATAACTCTGAAATTGAGACCTAAGTGGTGAAAACCTACGATGCTTTCAATGTCTTTTTCCTTCCTGGCTATGATAACGCGCCTTACGAAGTAACCCCATCCCGTTCACTTGATTCCATCCTAATGCATTAATTCATTGACTGACCAGTCTAATCCATTAAGGATGACAAGCTTTTATTAAATTCGATTGTCATTAAAGTTCCTTTCGTAAAATTTCCCATGATAGACAACACGACAATAAACACTTACGTTTGTATAAGCTGATCTGGATAACTTTTCCATTGACATCCTCTTGTGCGGAAAAAGAATTTATGTTTAGAGAAACTCTAATTTTGAATGAAAAACTACATTCCTTAAACTGTTGAATGTATACAATAACTTTATATAGTGCATATATCTTTAGTAGTTTGTTGTTAAATCTGCCAATTGCTATTATGGACCTTAATTTACAATGTTTATCGTTGAAGTAATATTCTTTCATAATATTTGTCTTTTGGATGTCTGTTTTGTTTTATTGAAGTCTAACTATTGCATGTGTAATTACGTTCTTATTACGTAATCACGTTAATAGCTGCTGACCATTGTACTGTAAATTAATCACTATTGCTAGAATGTATTCAAATACTTAAATTGTAAAATTAAACTTTTTATCTAATATTAAAGGAATTATATTTTGTTTTATCTAACATAATTATGTATTTCTATTCTTATTAATAAGCCCCAGAGGGCAATCAAACCTGTTAGTTTGATTGTGGTAATGGTTATTTCAGAATGGGATATTGCACTATTGGTTATTGCGTTATATTTAGTATATTTTAACGTTTTGGGAGTCAGTTAATCATTTTTTGTCTAGGTACTAGTGGATACTATTTAATTTAAAGATAACACCTCCACATTAGTCAGTATTCTCTATCTGCGTATTATATTGCTTGCATTTCGATTTTCTACATTTTCTTGCGAATGGGGATAAAAGTCTTTGTGGCCCAGGTGCCTATCTTCCATCCATCTCCACTAATTTTAGCAAAATCAGTTTTTCCCAACCCTACTCTGAGAAACCCGCCCTCCTCATAAATTCATTCTTATCAAATTTCGAACATCTATTGTAGAATTCCTTGAATAGAACTACGGTAACCTAAAGGAATTGGCAATATACTCTGGGTTGTAACATTGACGACTTTTTTGGTGGTACAGGAGTGTAAAATTAAATGGGACATTTTTTCTTCTGCATTGTCATCGTCATTATGACCTCATAATCGCTAAAATTATCCGTTTCGAGTATAACTTTTCCATTTCATCTTTTCTGGGGAACGTCATATTATAAAATTATCTTTACGGCAATAAAATAAATTAAATAAAATGACTAAAAAAAATTCTAAAATAATTATTTCCTTACCTCTCAGCTTATAAAAATGTCTTACTAGAAACAAAAATTATAACTATTATACTTAACAGCAAATTAAATCTTCACAAAGTAATTTTTAAAAAACTTATTGTTATCATGGGTTAAATATCCACCAAATCAGTTTTCTATTTTGTGCAATTAACGAAGTACATAACATAAATGAACTTTAATGATAACAGTATCCTCACTGACGCCATAAATAATTATAGGAAAAATCAGTATTACTAGTAATTCGGTGTTTTAGTAATGTTAGAAAAACAATTTACACGGGGGGATTTTTCACCCCTGATAACTTTTAAGGGTTAAAAATCTTTTATTTTAGTATTAATAAACGTCATAATAATAAACGTCAATTTGTTCGCTAGTATAACATATAGTGATTGGAAAAGGTAGTATAACGTGTTCTTAATACCTTTTACCAATCACTATTAATTAAAGGATAAATGTTTTTAGGGATTGTCTCAACATTAATTCTTTCAACTTAAATTATCTTAATCCTCAGATTTAATTCGCAAGTCAAACTTGGCATAGTCCGAACTTTTTTTTTTTCCAAACAGACACGCAACACCGTTTTTAGTTTCATCTATTTTTACGTTAATCGTTTCAATCATTTTTCATTCCTTAGAATTGAAAATCCTAGAAATTAGTGTTGAAAGCGTAGCCAACTAAAATTCAAAGTTTAGCTCAGTTTGAAGTTTATTCTTATTGTTTGTGACTTGTACAACTCAGACAAATGATTCAGAAATTTTTTGAATTTGTGTCTTTTATTAAACAAAAGAAGGTTTGTGACTACTCCTATCTCAATACAAACAAACATGCAATGATGGTTAATATGGAGTATGTCTTAATACAGGCCTTAAAACATGGTTCAAGAACACTTGTCTTACACCACTCATCAAGCAATGCCCTCTTCCGGTTGACAGGTGGGAGGGGGTTGAGTATAATCCGATTGAATTTTTGGATTCAGCAACGCCATTCTGATATCTGAGTAGTATAAGTGGGCGTACGTTCATGTTTGATATTTAATTTACTAAGAAAATCTTCAAACTGTTTATGTATAAACTCTATCCAGTTATTCGCTCTTAGAATACACTTTCAAAAACACAAGACCACTTAGGTTTCCCGGCCTGATGGTTAATCGCAGGCGACAGTGAGCTCTGCTGGAACATTGAGTACCATATAGACCAGGCTCTTCAGGTTCTAAACTGGTACCGGTAGCTGAAGAGAGCGTGAATGTTTGTTAGTGGTTTTTGGAATCCACACTAAACTTGAAGGCCCAGTCTAATTAGCTAAAGTGTGCAAAAATTGACCGTTGAGCGACAAAGCCTGAACAATTCCAGTTTCCCATTCTACTTTAGTTAAATTCCAGTCGTCCGATAATGCCACGTAAAATCAAAATTTTTGTAACCAGGTAGTATCATCTTTAACCATATGAAATTTTATTCTTTGCCAATCGATATCCTAAATGACCGACAGTGAAGAAAGCACTGTTTTCCTGTATGTACTTCTTCAAGATGCTATACTAGTAATTTTTATAACAATTCTTGTGATTCTGAATTATCCCTAATTTATGGGTTTAATAATTTCACATTGTTTCATTTACACTGCACACTCCGACAAATCATTAATTTTTTCAGCAACGCCATTCTGCTGGATCAAGTGGACGTAAATATAAGAAAATCTTCAAACTGAAAATGATATTTTAAATAAGTCCTCCAAAATTAAAGTGGCGTGAATGTTTGTTAGTGGTTTGGAAATGAGAAGCAAAACTGGAAAAAACCGTAACCAATTTTACAATTTAATAACCAGAGTATATTATAACCATATGCTTCTGTGATATCCTAAATGACCGACAGTGAAGAAAGCACTGTTTATGTACTTTTTTTTTTTTTTTTTTTTTTTTTTTTTTTTTCAATACTCAAAAATACATTTTTGCCACAAAATCAATCTTTGCAAATGCAATCCTTGAAAATTATTTTGTTCCCTTTTTCAGTAAACTTTTTGAAATGAATGCATTGGTAACAAAACAAATTGATTAGCAAAATGTTTTACCTTTATAAGGTGCTTAAAAATCTAAAGATTTTTTATCCCAATAATCCACTTAATTATTAATAAATGCATTATACATTGATGAATGGGATTTTAATTTATTGAAATCACAATTTTCTGAATTCTCAGTTCTGTAATTCTTACAGTTTCCAATTCATTTTCCATTTACCAAGTAAGGCAAAGTTTGAATTGATGTAATATAAGGTAGCTAAACTAATATAAATATCATGAACTATACATACAAAAAAAAAAATAACACTTGTTTTTCACTACTGTCATAGATAATAAAAGATATATTTTATCTAACAAGAGATGTCATTGTGAAAAACAAAATTGTGTAAGCACTTCTTAAATCATTTCATGCAAATAATTCAGATAAACCACAAACAAAGAATGACAAATGGTGAATCATTGAACATAAAAAGTTGAAATCTGAGTACTTTGTTTATATTTCAGGATGCTCTTTTAAAACCTAGATAAGAGTTTTCAAATCTTTTCTGGGTGACATCATCAAATTTAAAGTGTTGATCGATTTTATCAGTATTCCCACGCGAAAAATAATCAACAAATCTAAAAATGACAATATAACAGAAAGAAATGAATATAAGAAAATAAAAAAAAACATCATTTTTATTTATTTATTATTATAATTTATTATTATTTATTTATTTTTATAATTTATTATTATTTATTTATTTTTATAATTTATTATTATTTATTTATTTATTTTGTCTTAGAGTCCAAATCGTATAGTACAGTCAAACCTGTTTTTGTGCAGGGATAAGGACTGCATAAAATTTTTTTTGAAATTTCATAGGTAGCTATAAAATATATTGTCTCAACACATTAAAAGTTTTTAATAGGGACCACCGCATAAAAAAAATCCCACTTATAAAATATGTATATCAAAACCTCATGATGTAGCACTACCTCCCATATAATAAACATTAGTGATTATGGGAAGATATAATATCAAGTGGGCCATCTGTTGAATTTTTTTCTTTTTAATTTGCATGTTATTTTGACAACCACCTGCTGTTTTCTTTTTGAATTAATTTTTATTCATAATATGCATTTGATGAAATTTCTTTATATAGCCCCCTCCCCATAAAAAACGCAAAAACGCAAAAAAAAAAAAAAAAAAAAAAAAAAAAAACGTTCAAAAAGGTTTGGTAAAAGTACAAGTTTGACTGTTATATCAAAAACAATCGTTGAGAAATAAACAGTGGAGTTCAAGCATGTACCCAGAAGTTTAGGAGGTGTTGCTCCAGCCTGCCAGCCCCACTCCCCTCAAACCCAAAAAGTTAAACATGTGCATGTATTCATGTATTCAAACTTATACCCATTTACCACTTAGGCTTTTTTTATTATTGTTGTTGCTGTTTTTAAAATTTAGTATTTCAATGAATTCGTGTTTTTCTTAAACCCCGTCCACACGAAAACGAATCCCATTCGTAAACTCATTAAAAACCGGGTTTGGGAAACTCCTACCTGAAAATCATGTGCTTCGACCTCACTCTGGTAAGAATCGGTTTCTTCCGCACATCATTTACGACCAGCTGTCACTCACAGCCAGAGATAACGTAGCTGGTTTCTCGCGATCAGACGGAGACGATCGGAGCCAGATCGCCTCGGGGTGACTCGACTCGACTCTTGCTCTCATCTGGATTGCCTTTTATCAGTGCAATTTTTCTTATCAAGTCTGAATGTGTTAAATGAGCCGGCGTTTTTTGTGGTTTAGCTTTATTAAATATTCATCGAATTATTGAAGATGGCATAAACAATGCCATCAATGAGCTGGCGAAATTGAAAGGAAAACTGAATTTTAATTTAAAATTTGGGTTTTTTTTCTAGAAATTAAATTTTTGTTTTCTGTGCAGTACTTCTTTTTGTTTTAATATTTTGTTTTTATGTATTTGAACCAAATAAGTACAATGTAAAAATTATTAATACAATTGGAATTTCAATTTTAGATACATTCTCTATTACCTATAATTTAGTGTGAGTTATTTCAAATGGTTAAGCTTTATTTTGTAGAGCCCTCAACCCCCCTCCCACACACATATCCTCTCCGAGACGAATTTTGGGGTATGCGCTTGGTGATTTCAGAGGACTTTCAGTGATAAGTGAACCTTCCAGGGAAAAACTTCTACCAAATAATTCAATTGTCTATGCTCTAACATATTCATTCCAAATTGTGGTAGCACAGTATGTGTGTATTGTGACAGATCTACCATAATGGACTTTGACTAGCAACTTAACTCATCTTCACCAGAATAAAGCCTTCCTTAGTCATCATTTGAAAATAATATTTTGCTTATAACTAATGCAAATAAAAAAAACTGTAAAACAAATCAAACGAACTTTCACAAGTTTATAAAGGAGGGGACAAAAATTTAGAAGTTTCATTAATAAATAATACATATTTTTATCGTCTCAGAATAAAACACATAGCACAAAAAAATAGACTGTAAAAAACACGTCTCTTCTATTCCAAAACCAAACGCATACTCATGGTGTTACATTTCTTTCTCCCTCAGCCAGCTCACCCCGCAAAGACAGGATATTTACATTATCGGGTGCTGACTTCCACCATGAGTTAGTGGAATTATTTATCCATGAGGCAACATATACTAAAAAGGAGAAACTTGAATTATTTTCCCACTAAACCCAAAACATATCTTTTGAAATTAGGTAGATCTAGGAATTAATATAAAACTGCTGACCACTCACACACACAAAGCTATGCACAGAAAATAAATGTTTTCCAAGATTTTTATCATATAACATTACAAAATATTTCTACCCTTATTCTAACTTTGTTAAAATTCCTTTCGATGTTTTGTTGAAAATATGAATCAAGTTGGATACTTGTTGCAAAAAATAGTGAAAAGTATAGATAATGCAAGAAATCTTAGTAAAGAAAGGTTCATAGTTCTATTACAACGGAAGTCGATTTGTGAAGCAAGACGACCATAATTAAAATCAATAGAGGATAGCATCAACAAAATTTGTAGTTTTAAAAGAAATGAATTTCACAAACAAAATTTCATGAAAATATGTTAGATTAATTTTTATCATACATAACTTATAAATAGGTGAATTTCATTGTATGTTTTAAATTGTATTATGACTAGTCAAAATTATATATAAAATAAAGCAAATTCTTTTAAAACGTCTTAGAAAATAAGATTGCTATTATTTGTTTGCAAAGTATTTGAAAAGAGCACAAGACACCAGATGGCAGCAGGTGAACTTTAATATTGTTCGATAATATCCAACAAGTATAATATTAAGGTCAACTTGGGGCAATTTATTTATTTATTTATTTTTAAATTCTCCCTTTGCTGAAGAACTCCATCTAATCAACACTCTTGAAAAATACGTTTTTTCTACATTTCAACATACCCCATTTAATATAGGGTATTATATAATTTGATGCTAGGACTTCTAAGAACTAACTAGAAAGAATATATAATAAACTAACAGCGGAATATTTGAAAATAATAAGACTAAAAATAGCTAAAAAAAGAAAAGGTTAAAAAGTTAGAATTAAAAGAGTTCCCATATAAAATAGATTATGAAAAATAATTTTTACCTTAAATATAGTCATTTACACAATAATAAAATATTATGCTATAACCTCTCAAATTGAAAAAAAAATTAAGAAATCTTCATAAAAGAGATAACATTTCTTCTATTCCATACATGTGATTAAGTAATATTTTTAAAGTTTGTGTATCATAACTTAAGAAATGAATTGTAACTTCAAAAGTAGGTATTGAATCTTTATTCATTAATGCTACTTAAATTAATGTACCATAATAATAGTAGCGAATGAATATTTAAACTGGAATTATTGACGAATGCAACTATAAATTAGGTTGTAGAGCAAAATTGAGAAGCCTTCAATCAAAATCAATGTTTCATGAGATCAATCTTTAGTGTTGACACACCTTTCAATTTTTAGTTTAATCAACTTAATTATTAAGAATTATATCTATTTTTGTAATTTCATCCGCTGATCGAACTTATTGTAAAAGTAAGATGAGAAAAAGAGAGTTTTCAAGCAAAGATCGAGTTGCGATTGCTCATTTCTTGACGCATCAAAAGAAAAACGAAAAGTTGCAGAAATGTGCCCTTAAGTTAGCTTCAAAACAATTTACGTGCAACAGAATGGACATATCAAGAATTTGGAAACGTGTTTCCGAATATATTCGTCAAGGTCAACTTTATGCTAATATTGATTCTGTGTATTTGAAAAAAAAAAAAAAAAAACTGTTGGCATAAGATTATGGAGAAAAACTCCTTTTAGCAGAAGAGGCTCCATAAGATCCGCAGCTCATGTCAATGAAGTTCTCAAATCTACATTATTCTTAATTTTGAAATAAGAAAAGTCCACAAAACGAGGAAATTCATATCCATTTTAAGCTCACGCAAAGAGGGAGAGCAATGCTTCACAGCCGTCAGATCCTACCTTATTATTATTCTTTGGCGCAACAGCCCCATGGTGGGCCAAAGGCCGTCTGTCTACTGGCAGACTCTCAGACAGAATATATTTTCTTTTTACGGTATAGGGCTGTCAGTCCTACGCCCAACAGTCATATTAGACCGGGACCTACAGTTTAAAGTGGATTCCGAACCACTACAAACTTCCATGGCACCCTGGCAGCGAGAGCCAGAGTGTCACTAAAACCATCAGACCCAAGTGATCCTACCTACAAGTTTAAATGCAGTTACGAAATTATTGAAAATCCATAAACTATCTGAACACTCAAAATAAAAATTAGAGTAATATTTTTTAATTTATTGCTTAAATTAAATATAGTTTTTTGATAACAAATGTTGTTTTTATACTTATTTTCTTGTGCTACTGTTATTATGAGTCAGAGGGAGTACATATTACACACACAAAAAAAAAATTGTATTATGCTAGGAAACAACCTTTATTTATCTCTTTCGGCAAGAAATACTCTCAATGTTCAGATAAATCATGTTCTTAAAATGTAGCATAAGTAAATTATGTTCTTAATATGTAGCATAAGTAAATTATGTTCTTAATATGTAGCATGAGTAAATCATGTTCTTAATATAAGTAGAAGTGACAGGGGAATAGCAAGTTTCAGGGAATTTTTCTCAGAAAATCCCTCTTAAACGTCTTCTTCTTCATTGGCGCGACAGCCCATGGTGGCCAAGGCCGTTTGCCTTGTGGTAGATTTCAAGATAGAAGACGCTTTGTTTTTACGGTGTAGGGTTTTTAGCCCTACGTCTAACGCTCTACAGTCATATTAGACCAGAACCTGCAGTTTAAAGTGGATTCCGAAGCACTAGAAACATTCATGGCACCCAGCGCCAGAGCGTTAGTCACTCTGTCACCAGGCCCCCAATGGTAATTAGTGGGTATTATTTAATTGTTTTAGGAAGAAAGAATTTTTTAAAAAAATCCATAATCATACTTGCAGAACTGTGGATTCTTTATTACTGTCCCAAAAGCATTACAAAGTGTTTTTTATGAATTCATCTTTTTATGAATCCTGACTCAAATAATTCAAATCAGTGATTTTAAACCTAATATTTACAGAATTTTTTAAAAGTTATTAAAATGAGTATTAAAAATTAGCAATTTTACGAATAACAGCAAAAATAATATTTAAACGATCTGCATGTTTTTAGCAGATCGTTTAAATTATTTTAATTGCTGTTTAGATCTATGCATTAAATATAATTTCTTACTCATCAAAACCTTTTTTAAATACATACAGATTGAAATTACATTTATATAACTGTCTTATTTATTGCAACTATAAAAAACATGTCTGGATTTTTTTTTGAAGAAAAAAAAAATTGTAAAAACATGTTTTATCTTCCTCGGATACCCTGCAGAATCACGAGAAGTGTTGCCCTAGAGGTACTTTTAAAATCCCCAGTACAATGCACTCTGCGGATTTCACCTTGGAAAGACCATTAATATTCCCAACCACGCTGTTGCATCAACAAGTCGACTAAACGCCAAGGTGCCCCCACCCTAGTCAGACAACTTTCTCTTTCCCACTGCATTTTTTTTTTTTTTTTTTTACACAGTTCTATTGCTTCGGGGTGTGTATAGAAAATGAAAGCACAGACTTAGTAGTAGCCCCTGCCATCCCCCCCCCCATACTTAAAAAAAAAAAAAAGAAGTTGTTTTGAGGGAAAAAAAGGTAGAGAAAGAAAGTAACGGCTAGCAAAGGATGGGCCCCTTCGCTAGCTGTAGTCCACAGTTTCTTTCAAATTCATATCAGGAGACATCCACTTAAACATCCAAACAGGATGCGAAATGCATTCAGATCCGCGGAAGTTAGAAGAACGGAAATGTTGGCCATATGGGAAACACTGATATACAGTTTGGACACACACACAAAGGATGAACGGAGGTATTTCCTCCAACTTCAGACTAAGCTGAAGAGTTCAGCGATTGTTACAAAACAACCGTTATTCAAAGATAATAAAGGAACATATTCACTCTGCAATAGAGTGAATATGACTGAATATCTGAAAACTTACTGCCTTGTATGAAATGCTTTAAGGTGTGATAAGATATAGGTAAATGGTTATTTGATAATTGAAATATTATATATCCCTGCCCCCTATAACATGAGCTTTCTAATACTGCAACTCTAGGTTCGAAAATTAGGAAAAATCCTTTTATAACATAGCATTCCTACAAGAAAATTAGGGAAATCTTCGTACAAAAAGTCAGATCTTAAAAGAATTGGAATCTTATCCTACATTCATGTTAGATTTGCATGCACTTTAAAATGCATACAGTTAATTTCTGTTTATAGCTGAAAAAAAGCTCAAAAGTTAGTATTCTGAAAAGGAAATTAATTTGCTTAATGGTGGTTAGTTGTAAATAACTCAGAGAACATTAAGTAATTTTAGTATGTTTTAATGAATATATTACCAGTTAGTAATTATATATTATTCCTTCCTTCCTCAAGGGTGCAACAGCCCCATGGAGGGCCAAGACCGTCTGCCTACTTGCCGATTTCGAGACAGGAGATGTTTTATTTATTTATTTTTTGTGGGGATGGGGGGGTAGGGTTGTCAGCCTTACGCCCAACGCTCTACAGTCATATTAGGAACATATGGTTTAAAGTGGTACACACAAACATCCATGTATCCATCCATTAACTACAAACATCCATGGCACTGCCGGCACTCGAGTTCAAAACCTGTGACTCCGACCGCCAGAGAACTAGTCACTCGGCCATCAGGCCTGAATTATATATTATAGTTTTAATAAATATATTACCAACTAGTAATTATATATTATAGTTTTAATAAATATATTACCAACTAGTAATTATATATTATAGTTTTAATAAATATATTACCAATTATATATTATAGAAATTATATAGTTAATAAATATATTGCCGATTTGTATTGTCAATTATATATTATAGTTTTAATAAATATATTACCAACTAGTTTTATATTATAGTTTTAATAAATTTAATATATTATAAATATATTACATTAATTATATATTATAGTTTTATAAAATGAAATATTATGTATAAATATCTAGAATTATATATTATAGAGAAAATTTACCAATTAGAAATGAAACATAATCCTGTTTTTCATACTGTTTATTTCTATCGTATAACAAGAAATTTTTAAGGAACTTAATTATCGTTATATGTCCTATCTGTATTGATTTATATTCATGATAACCTTTTATTCATGATAACATCACTTTACTTTGTTATGAAGTTTCGCTCGTTAAGTTCTAATTTAATTAAATGAAGTTATTTTTCAGGATCAGTAATTTAAATGTAAAAAATTACATCTAAAAGATAAAGATTTAACATTGATGCATGATTACGAATTAATAATTGACACATAGACAAGGTGGACATTTTTTTTTTTTTTTTGCCACGAATACAGAGTTAAATTAATAAAATAAAATCATTTAACTTATATCTCTTCAAATTTTAACAATTAAAATTTAGCTACCGAACTTAAATACTACCAAACATAAATAATACTTAAAAATCTTGTAGTTTGTATCTATATTTGAAATACTTTCTATATATATATATATATATATATTTTTCGTGAATGCATGTAACTAATTAAATATAAAATATAAATATAATCTAATGCATGTTGGTAATAATATTAAATATAAATATAATCAAAACAAAAACACCTGTTTCCGGTAGAATAACAGGTTGTTTGGAGTTATTTAATCGCAAGTTGTGTGAAGTTTACTTCGCTCATAACGAGGTACAAAAATAAAAGACCTAAATATTTATATTCAGACAGCGTTTAATTTTTTTGCGAGGATTTTTGATTTCTATTTTGATAAAAACTAAAACGATTCTTACGAGTCTAGAGAATATTTGCCCTCTTTTATTACTTTGTTTACATAGTACGCTTTTCATGAATCATACCTAAAATTTAACTCAATGGCGAACAATTTTTTTTTTTTTTTTTTAATTCTATGGACGAAAAAGAAATTGCAATAAAATAAAATTTTAAATTTTTATATAATCTTATCAAAAAATATTTGAAAACAAATTAGAATATATAATAAATAAACTTGCATAAAAAAGTAACTATTTCCGTAGTTTTTATGTATTTTGAAGTTTTTTAATAACTTATGTTATAACAATAATGATATTAAAAGGCTTAAAGGTGAATATACTGATTGTTATTGTATCTAATCTAAAATTTTCTTGAATTAATCTAATTTGTTTTTATATTTTCAATTACTTATAGCTACAAGAAAACTGATTCGTAATCGAAATAGAAAAAAATATAATTATTATATTAAATAAGGTTTTGCTTATCAGGTATCAACATTAGCCTTGTTTCTTTAGTAGCTAAACATGCTGTTGGGAAGTTAATGATGTCTAGCGTAGTGTCTCAACAGTCTGGACTGATTCGGTAGAAAATTATCTTTTTGATATTTTTGCGTGATTTATTTACAAGGAAACACGATATCATTCAATAAGGAAAAGTTCATTGTATTATTAGGAGTGTCTGGAGCAGTGGTTGTCCAGCTTTTCAGAATTAGTTGCGTAACATTTTTTTTTCTTGATGGTTCGAGGACTTGTTTAAAATGTAAATGAATTGCAATTAGCATATAATTTATGATAAATCATTATATAAACTACTGTGGTTAATCAAGAAAAGAAAATTTAACCTATTTAACTATTTAAATTATCACTTATTTAATTATTTATTTTTTACTTTGACTGATGAGAAATATACAAATCAAGACAAAATTTAGTACCATTAATAAGTTTATTTTTAAAAAAAAAAAAAAAAAATTAATTAATTGGTTTTATGTACATAAGTTATAAAGAAAACTTAACACAAAGCAACAATTATAATAATTTTTAATAGCAAATTACCATCTTTACACCAGTTTAATTGTTTAACTGACAACACTACAGAAATTAAATTAATTACCCATTAATAACTACATTAAATATGCCTATTAATTAAAATAATAGAACATCTAAAGTATAATCAGTATTATTTAAAAATGAAATTCTTACAAAGGGAAAAAAATGGGACTTTGCAACAAACTCAAAGCTTGTGGCCCAAAATTTCAACTAAGTGATCCCTTCAAGTGATCAACTAAGTAATTCCTTCAAGTGATTAACTAAGTGGTCCCTTAATAGAACATCCAAAGTATAACTAGTATTATTTAAAAATGAAATTCTTACCAGGGGAAAAAAAATGAATTTGACAACAAACTCAAAGCTTGTAGCACAAAATTTCAACTAAGTGATCCTTTCCGGTACCCAGTTTGAGAACCACTGATCTGGAGGGTTATGGAAGTTTGAACAGCAGCTGATCTTTTCTGTTTTAATACCTGACAACATCGAACATGCGAAATATTAAAAAAAAAAAAAGTTTATAAATGTAGTATAAACTCTATATCTCCATTGGAAATAGTTTTATCGTTCGTTTATCAAAACTAACAATAGCTACAGAATAATTGTATTTAAAGTCATTTTTTCACAATCTTAATTTCTGTTAAATATACCGTAAATAACAAATTCTTATTTGTGTTGTATTTACATCCTTCGTTGAAATATTTCATTTTATGAACATTTTCAAAGTTTTCATGCAGAAAATTGATGAAAAAGGGTAAATAGTCAAACATCTATTATTGTCATGTATGATAAAGATATTGGTTAACACCAAATCTTAAACGAAACGTATTTCTCATGCAAATCTGGGTTCAAAGTAATTTTCAATTGCAGTTATACAAATTATTAAACTATGTAAATAAACTTTCATTATATTTTATGCATTTATTTATTTCTTAATTATTAAATAAATTTTCTTTGTGGTTGGTGTATTTTGATCCTAACTTAATTACACTGTAATTGTATGAGTCAGAATTTTTATATTTATTTTAAATATTTAGTTAATGATTGTAATTTTTAATCTTTATTTTATGTTAACCTTTTTAAAAGTAGAAATATCAACAAACAATTAAAGATTCAATTCAAGAAATATTTAACTTCGTTGTTTATTTCATACATAAATGAAATCCTTTTCTCAGGTATTAAAAAAAATTAATAAATAAATAAAATTTGGTTTATGTAATATAATGAACTTTGCTTACATATTAGTGATATGGTGCAATTCTTTCACATGATAGCAACCTACTGTTCCTGAATGTTCTGTTAACCTACTTGGAACATCAAGGAATTTCAACGTATTTTTATGAAACATGCTTTGCTACCCACAGGGGTTAAACAAGTCTTTAAGCATCTTCATGCAGCAGCTGCATACATAAATATAAAAACAGCGTAAGGCTAAAACTAAATGCAGCTGGCAGGAAATCAATAATTTATGAGACCAGACACTGCTTGTATATTTATCGCTGCCAATGCACTTCGAACGAGGTATAAGAAATTAAAACTAAATATTTTGATGATAAAATATTATTAAGTTACATCAAATAAATTCATATTGAAATTTAAACTAAATGAAATTAATATAAATCATTATCGAGTTTTACAAGTGAGATATTCTCCAAAACAGATTAATCTTTAAAGCAAACTTTATTACAGAGATCAACAAACTGCAACTCTATTTTTCTATTTTATTTTAAAAATTTAATTCAGTTTTCTGAAAGATTTTTATATTTCTATTAAATATTAAAATTAAATACATGATTCAGCTTTAGTTTAATAAAAGTAAACATTTGAATTTTAGAAAATATGTTATTCAATGTTTTCTATATCAATTGTAGATTAAAAGATCAAATCCTTTGTCAATAATGTGTTAACCTAGATGCAGATACTATACGAAGTTTATCTCTTCGATATTTATTGCTGAAAATATGTACCGTTTTAAAATTGTGTTGAATAAAGTAGATGTAGTAGTCATTAAACAATATATTAAAATGCTCCAAGCCTGTTTACCTCAACCTGCATTTATGAACAAACATTTTTAGGGTATAAAAATAAAAAAATAGATAAATAAAAAACAATTGACTAATCATTTTTGTTTTTGCTTAATACAAAAATAGAACCAAAGCCTAAAACACTTGTTAAATTTATTTAAAAGCTTACTTAACTTTTTTGTTTTTTTTTATTTTTTATTATTATGTTACATTATTTATTTTTTTGTTTTTGTATGAAAAAAATGAAATGTAAATATATCAAATAACTTTCGAATTTAATTTTTATTTATTATTTTTTTAAAATATTTTTGTGCCGTGCGTCCTAGTTTCAGGTACATGCGGCTGACGACAGTGATTAGATCATTAACAAAGGATCTCATGATTTCCTCTTTTATAAATAAACTACCTAAATTAAACGGGATTTTTGGCTCATCGAAAAGAACTGATACAATAATGATAGAAGAGAAGACAATATTTAATAATTTGACTGTTCAAAAAGTGATTTGTTTTCATTAATATTCCGTAAGGAAAAAAAACCCTTCAGTATCAAGTAAAAGAAAACAATTTCAATTTAAAATTTTGGGTGATCAATCTCTTGTGGATATACAACATTTTGTGTTTTTACTTTAAAAGAGTATGTATTGATGGTTTACTAAAACATACGGCATATTAAAAGTTTTTATCGCTAAACTTTAACTATTTCTAGACTGATCGCAGAAGAAAATTGAGAGTACAATTGGAATCAGGGCATTAAGATCTATGAATATCACTCTAAAACGCATACAAACTCTCTCATTAAATTCGAGGTATTAAGAGGCAGAAATCAGGGGGAATAATGGGATTGTATTTAATTTTAAAGTAGACACGTAGGCCGTAACCTAGGCCGTAACCTTTAGACGTGCCAAATTTGAGAGCTTCAGGTTAAAAACTAAATTTATATAATGATCAAACAAACAGATTTTCAAATTTAATTATAGATTGTGTTTGATCCTTTTATATAGTTTTTAACTGCATTTTAATTTGCTGACCTCAAATGCCGGACACTTTGACATATGGTCTTTCTCAAGGGGGCGATAGATATGTTGCCAGATTTAGTGTTTTTGATTAAACAGTCTCAAATTATAAAGTAACAGCTGCCTGATGGCCAATTGACTAGCGCTCTGGCCTTTGGTACCACAGGCTTCAAGTTGTTCGTGTCCTGGTGGTGGCATGGATGTTTGTTAGTGGTTCGGAATACACCTTAAACCATAGGTACCGGTTTAATTAGCTTAAAGTGTGCACAAAATGACTGTAGAGAGACAAACCAAACCATATAAAGTAGCAGTCAAGAACATTAGGGGTGATTTATTTAAACAAGGTCATTCCGTAAAACAAATGACGAAAAACCAAAAGAATATTGAAATGCCATCTTAAATAAAATTTCAGTATTTTTATTCAATAATTTTCAGAAATCAGTATTTAATATTTGATATTTATTTCTGTGTATAGAAGAAAAAAAAATACTTCCATGCCAAAGTGGAATTTGTTATAAAAATACATACCCCAAAAATCGAAATATGCAGTGATAGAGAAATTTACATGCAAAAGTGGCGATTTATGTTGTGTGTATTCTTCTTCGTGTGTATTATTCTTCTATTTCGAGACAAGAGATGTTTTCGTTTTTACGAGGTAGGATTATCAGCCCAACTCTCTACATTCATATTAGACCGGGACTTACGGTTTAAAGTGGATTCCGAACCACTACAAACATCCATGGCACCACCGGGCCTCGAACACAAAACCTTGACAGCGGGCGCCATTCAGTTGTGTGTATTATCGAATTAATGTACAATTAAGGTTGTTATTTAAATATAATTAATGTCATTACTTAATTATAATTTAAATTTCACCGATAACTATGCAAATAATTTTTACTTCTGAGTATTTTTATTAAGGATATTTTAACAAAAATTGTGATGAATATTCCACGAAAATCAATATCTGATGACACAGTTAGAAGACAAAAAGAAAAATAATAATTACTAATAACAAATCATTAATAGCACTTTTAATAGCTGTTAGTTATGTGTGTATGAAGACGATAATAAAAAAAAAAAAAATGTCTTGTAAGTATTAGAAAAGCTGCAAAATAGTTTCGAAAGCTAAAATTTAAATATTTGAATATGTTCTTATAAAATTTATATAATTCCTGAATAAAAATAAAATTTAAAGCTCTTAGTATGTTCATTCTGTATTTTTGTAGTTTACTTGACTTTTGTAGCTTCTTCCCTTTCATTCCCTATTTTATCTTCAACACAATGACTAACTCATAGTAAATTTAGGTCACACACAGATTGATTGTACAGTAGTACTGAAGGTCGTCTTTTCATTCAGAAATCTCGGTCAGGAAGGGAATTTAGTTCATGCACTACCGAATAAAAAAAAAGCATCTGTAAATAAAACGTTTTCCTTGAACTTTTTGTCTAAAAGCACTTTGTGTATTTTCCTTTCTGTACGAAAAGATTACACGACATAACGGCTTTTTAATTACTCTCTTGGAAGTATTTATCATTTGCTAACAAAATAGAAAACTGGATTAAAACCAGACTAGAAAATCTGAATGAAACAGGGAATGTTGGTTATATGTAGAGTAAAAATAAATATTTTTATATCAGGAACTTGTTGTGGAACCTTGGACCTTGTAGTGGTTTCGAATGCTTAGTATGAAGTCATTCGTGACGTGAACAACAGAAATTTGGCAGATTCAGCATTACTCAGGATGCATCACGAGTAGCCTGCTACATTGCAACCACTTTTTACCGCCACAATTTTGATCGAATACCTAAAAGGCTCAATCTGGCGGATTCACAGCTTCCTCATCATCAACGGAAGAAAATTCCGGCTTACAGATTTATTACTGACATTCTTGGCACAGACGTAGAAATTTTTGGTTCTATTTAATAAAACTAAATTAAAGGTTTTTTAAACTTGTTTAAATTGTTCCTAAAAGCACAATATCGCATTTTCTAAGAATTAAATATAATTTCTGGACGATAGTGTAGAATGAGTAGTAGAATGAATATAGTATAGAATTCTGCAATATAGTGAATGTAACCAACTGATCAAATTGATTTGAATGTAACCAACATATCAAAATCTTTCCAACAAATCAATAACGTGATAAAACAGAATCTTTCGTATTTTTATGGTTGATCAATCGCCCATAAACTACTTTACTCCAACAGTACAATGATAATAAAAAATATTAATAATCAAAGTAGCCATGGTCATAAAAAGGCATTATTTAATGGTCATGGTCATAGTTATAGCCATAATAAATAGATAGTCATAAGAGATCTAGTCATAAATAAGCATTATATAATAATCATAGTCATAGATGTAGTCATAATAATTAGATAGTCATAATAGATATTGTCATAAATAGGCATTATTTAATAATCATAGTCATAATAGATATTGTCATAAATAGGCATTATTTAATAATTATAGTCATAGATATAGTCATAATGGATAGATAGTAATAGATATAGTCATAAATAGGCATTATTTTTTACTATGCAAATGTACTTTATCCACAAAAAGAGTAATTCGTAATCAATCAATTTTACATTTGAAAAGTTGGATGTTTCCATTGTTAAGAATTTTTGTTGGAGCTTTATAAAATGAAAAATTATGACCCTTAATAATTAATATACCAAAAATGATACTTTTCAAAGTATTATTAAGGATTTAATGTTCAAAGGCAGCAAGTTACATTACGATTCAATGTTTTTTTTTTTTTTTTTTTTTTTTTGCAACATTTCAAGAGTTTAGTGACACACGGGGTAATTTGAAAAACAAGATTATACTCGCCCAGCTAGTACGAACCCGTTCTCCGTTGGAGAGGTTCGATGACGTCATTTAACCTTACAAACACGTTGACCACCTTCTCTTCATTTATTGGTAAACACAGAGATAGGTCAGTGACTGTGTGGTGTCACTGACATTTGAGGTTGTTTTCTAGATTTTCGTCAATGTCTGTTTGGAATCTATATTTTATTTATTACATTCTTTATTGATACCTTCAGGCGAGTAAAATTCAGTATACACTTATTAGAACAATTTAAATAATACATACGATAGGTAATTTTGTATTTATAAAAGCAAAATTCCTTTAATACACTCATGTCCATAAATTAAGGATAATGAAGTTCAGGCAAAGAAAGAGACAGAAGCAAAACAAATTTGACTTATTTGTGAAGTCTATTTATTAAACAAAGGTAAAGAGCAAAAAAGATGCTATATGTTTGGCATAATTAATAAAAATTGCTATTTTTACACCCAGGAGCAAATTTCAAAAAAGAACCTATTTACAAAAAACAGTATAACATGGTTAGTATGATGGTTAATATGGAGTATGTCTCCCGGACGATGCAATACAGGCCTTACAACGCCTAGGCATGCTGAGTATCAAATTATTAATCTGATCTTGGGGAATATTACACCACTCATCAAGCAATGCCCTCCGAAGTTCCGGTTGACAGGTGGGAGGGGGATTGACGGGCTGCAATTCGTCGGCCAAGCATATCCCACACATGCTCTATTGGATTCAAATCCGGTGAGTATGCAGGCCAATCCATACGGGTGATATCCTCCAAATTGAAGGCATTCGTCTGCAATGTTTGCACTGTGAGGACGGGCGTTGTCATCCATAAACAGAAATTCAGCACCCACGGCGCCCCGAAACAAACGTACATGTTGTTCCAGAATGACATCCGATAGATGTGGCCTGTCATCGTTACACTCTGAACATGCAGGTCAGTTCTGGAACCAAGAATAATTCCTCCCCAAACGAGCCATCCTGCACCACCGTAACGGTGTCGTTCAATGGTGTTCTCTTGGTGGTAACGGGTACCTGGCGCTCTCCATATGAAAGTCCGTCGAGAATCAAACTGCAAATAAACCTGGACTCGTCGAAATCATCACACAAGACCACTGTTGCGGTGTCCACAATGCATGCTCTCTACTCCGGTTAATCGCAGGCGACAGTGTGTTGCGGTAAGTGGAACACATCTGACAGGCCTACGAGCATATAGGCCAATGTGCCCTAAGCGTCTGTATACGGTCTGCCTTGAAACTGTCGTACCGGTAGCTGAAGAGAGCTGACGAGACAGGTCTGATGCTGTGCTCCGTCGGTTTCTTTTGGCAGTAACTGCTAACTACCGGTCCTCATTCGGCGTTGTAACTCGGGGGCGACCTGTGCTGTAACATCTACTCACATTACCATCATCTTGGAATCGTTGCCAAAGCCTGGAGATGACACTCTGGGCGATTCCAAGTTCCTCGGATACTTCCAGCTGGGTAAATCCACATTCCAGTCGTCCGATAATTCCACCACGTAAAAAATCATCCAAATGCTTCCTTTGTGCCATAACTATGCGGTTATTGCACTGAAAGGCTTTTAAAGCGCTTGTGAACAATTTTACTTCTTTGCCACCATTTCCTTATATACCCCTCTCTTACACTCTCGTCATTGTGACGTACTATCCGTGCCATCTGGTGGTTTCCTGTAGTTTGCATATTCTTCTTCAAGATGTGTGTGATAATTCTACAGGAGAAATTTTTATTTTAGAGTTCAATTTCTGTGTGATTCTGAATTATCCTTAATTTATGGACATGAGTGTATGTTTCTGCTTATGCGCACCCAATTGCTAAATTTAAATTAAAATTGTATTGCTACAGAAAGCCGTGCAATCGACTCTCCTACTTTCTGAAGGCAGAAAATATATATAACGCATGTCGTAAATAGATTGGAATCTTTGTGGTCTTGCAAGTTAACGGGGCGCGTAACCGCAAAGAATCCAGTTATTTAAATCTATTTTTATATTAACGCAATGCATAGTAAAAGTTTTTTGAAACTAATGAAGATATCTAAAGGCTTTATCTTTCTGATTTATGATATAATTTTCTATTAATTTTTATTTCATAAGAATATGTATTATTTAATTAATATGTAAAAAAATGTAAATTAATCATGAAATCGATAATAATAAATAATCAGTTATAATAAATAAGCAATTAATAATCAATTATAATAAATAAGCGATTAATAATCAAATATAATAAGCAATTAATAATCAATTATAATAAATAATCAATTAATCAATAATTTACAAACTAAACCGGCTCGGGGTCCAATTGCAACGTACGCAGCTACCTTGCAGGAGGAATCAGGTTTGAATCCAACGGTGACGACATTTGCAATCGCTGCTTTCAGAAACAAGTACAGACTCGGTGGTGATAATGAGAACAAAATGTTGAACGTCTGGCGTTGACAGTCAGGGGGCCTGGTTGAAGATTTTTAGGTATTTTCCAATGCGCAAATTTGGGACAGTTACTCCTGGGAATCATCCCATAAGGCAATGCTCTCCTTCAGGCCTTGTTGGTGACCAGGTTGCAGTATTTATAAGCAAAATACGAATCTACATAAAATTAAAAACCTACAAACTGTGTATAATGCCTTAAAAATTTCTTTTAATTCAGCACATTCTATTCAGATATGACAGGTGTGTACATCCCTGATATATTAGAACATTAACAAAGGATCTCATGATTTCCTCTTTTATAAATAAACTAGCTAATTTAAACAGGATTTTTTTTTTTTTTTTTTTTTTTTTTTGGCTCATCTGAAAAGAAGTGTTACAATAAGGATAAAAGAGATGATAATATTTAACAATTTGAATGTCCAAAAAGTGATAAGTTTTCATTAATATTTTGTAAGGGGGAAAAAGAATAATTTCAAATAAAGATTTCAGGTAATCGCTTGTGGATATACAATATTTTGGGGTTTTACATTAAAAGAGCATGTATTGGTGGCTTTCTAAGACATACGGTGTATTGAAATTTTTATCGTCAAACTTTTTACCTATTTCCAAACTCTTTGTACTGGACGTAGAAGAAAATTGAGAATATAATTAGACTCAGGGCATTAAGATCTATCAATATCATTCAAAAAACGCATACGAGCCCACTTATTAAATTCAGGGAATTAAAGAGCGGTAATCAAAAGGGAATAATGGGAATGACTAAGTTTTTAAAGTAGATTATGGTCTTGCATATTCTATAAGAATTCTATACAGAAATGACAACTTAATATTTAACATCGTAAAATATTTTTATTTTAATTCTTTTTTTCAAAAAAAAAAAAAAAAAAAAAATTAGTGCACTTTATGAGAACTTCTCTCTATTTTGATATTATTATAAAAGTTAATTATTGTTATTTTTAAGGAAAATTTCTAGTAAATAGGACAGAAATGTTAATTTTTCCTGAACCTTATGAAGAGACATTCAAGCCTATTGATTTATCATGATCATTTGGAAAAATCGCACTGTTAGACTCGCTAACCACATTTCGAAAAGAATTCCCCTTAGTCAGATACCCAATGCCTAATCACCGGGACATTCTGTGACCTAAATGATAATGTGGCAAGTTGTCAAGAATACGAAATTTGCTATATTTTTCACTTGTTAATCATTTTATTTAATACGCCGATGCATCGTTTTTATTGATTTACTTATAAATTGATTGCGACAAATGAAGAATTGTATTTAATTTGTTTTCTACAATAGTTTTGCTTCATTGCCGCTTGATTGTTTCTTGGCTTCCTGTTTATACCACATTCTTTTCTCAATACCACATTTCTCTATACCACATTCAAAAATTGAAATAATTTGGGGATAATTTTTTGTCAATAAACAAAATATCATTTAATTTTATACATTAATATTTCTAATTATTATTGAAAAGTAATACGTTTTACTATAAATAATCAAGTGTAAATTAAGTTTTAAACTAACTTAAATAAAAACTAATTAACACTTAAAAAACCATTAAAAACCCATTAAAACCATAACCATTTAAAAAAATATCAAAGAAAATTAGACGACATGTTAAATATTTAGCAAAAGTAATTGAAAATATGTGATCAACAATGTATTAGCTCTAGTTTAGTTCGAAATTCTGCATAGAAGTTTTGAACCCACACTGCATGATTTTTCTCTAAAACTAATTAAACTAGGCTTGAATAAAAAATAAAAAAACAGTTGGTAAAGTTGGCGCAGTGTCATGAAGAAGTCTGTTCTTACTACTAGTGTTGCAGCGTTTGCTTACTTGCCAAATAATTTGAAGGGAAAAAAAAAATGGTGAAAAACGCATTTCATTCCCTGCGATAATCTTGTGAACGCTGTTGAAGGGGTCAATGACATAGTTTTTGTAGGCAGAGAAACCGTTTCAGTGGGAGTCGATGAGATTACATATTAAATACATCGTGGATAATTTTGGAAGAAGATACATCTCATTCTAATCACACATTGGAAAATATTCAATGTTACCTCTGCCTAAAAATTTTTCATTATAAGCAATTACTCCACCTCATTTAAATGCATGCAGCCTTTTTTTTTTTTTGTAACTGCTAACATGAATCGAAACAAAATACAAATTCCTTAAATTAAAACTCAGAGAATTATCAAAAAGGTTCCTTGGTACATCAGAAATTCAGTAATTCACAAAGATCTCATCATCGAACCCATCGACTCCCACATCAACAGGTTATCTAGAAATCTATTCAATGAAACAACCAGTCATTCAAATCCTATCATTAAGGTACAAACCCTTTCTGCATTAAATAAGGGGAATACATAAGTTCGTTTACACAACTACTAAATAGATTCTACCTCTTCAGCCCTTGTAACTTGTCTTATTTACATCAACAAACTTCTACACAAAAATTTTCTTCAGTTAATTCAACAATTGTTCAATCATATTCAAATAAATATACAAGTTTCTCTTCCATTCATTATTCTCCATTCTCCTCCTCGCCCACTTTTTCAGATTCTTGTTGTACATATTACTTATACTTCCTCTTTGAAATTGAACAGAAAAGTTTCTCACATTAGCTCTTGAGAAATTGCACCAGAAGACGACAAAACCTAGATTCTTCTTTCTTACAGATAATTTTGATTGATACATTTAATGATTGTATAATCACATAAAAAAATCTTATCTCCGATTCTTTATTCTCAATCCCATCCCCTCATTTTTAAATTCTTATTACATCTCATCATCTTCATTCTGTATTATTTACATGTTCATTCATAAATTACTTAATTCATAAATTATTTAAATTCCTTACATGTCCATTCATAAATTACTTAATTCATAAATTATTTAAATTCATTACATGTTCATTCATTCATAAATTACTTGCATGTTCATTCATTAAATTCTTGTGGTTATTCATCATGTTCATTCTGTTTTACATAGATTATACTTACGTACCATCTATAAAATTTAATAAAAGTGCTTTTCACACTGGCACTCGCGGAATAGTAAAAATCACAAAGACTGGAAACCAAGATTCTTCTTTCTTCAAACTAATTCTGTCAAGGTTTAAGAACAATGAACGAAAAAACACTTAATTTCTCCTGGATACAAATTTGAACACAATGATCATTTAGAAATATATCATTTTATTACGAAGAAAAACAATAACTTCATTAACTATTTCTGAACCTCTTTGGATCATAACTATTATATATATATATATATATATATATATATATTAAAAAAAGTATTAAAAAAGTAGCGATACATTGAAAATATAAAAAATAACCCAGTATTTTTGGTTTCAATTTTCATACATTACCCGACTCGTGACTCAATGATAACATGCGTAGCTAGCGAGAAAGAGGACTCGGGCTCCACTGTAGTAACTGTTTTCAGAAACTAGGAGGTCTGAGGGCGACTGTGACAGCATGCATGTATTTATCATATAGCCAGGTATGCGGCCTATTGGGACTTTTTTTCGGATTTAATCCCACACAATTCACGATTGCAAGGTTGTTACTCCTAAAAATCTTCCTGGAAGGTAGTCATCTTCCTTCATCACCCGTTTGGTAGACTGTTCGTGGTATACATAAATGGGACACGAGACCCACCAATTGTATAGAAAAAAATCACACTTTATTACACAGCCAGAAATCCATTGGAGGGAGATCAGGGGACCTTTGCGCCCACGGAAACGTAAAATGGCGGGGAGATAATTCTGGCATTAAACTGTTGTGTTGAGAAACGTTTAACAGAAAACCTCACAAATGGGGGAACGCCATCTTGCATACATATCAGATAGTCATTTTCATATCTGAAATCTAAAATGTAAGTATGCATTTAATCCGCAAACTGCATCTGATTTGAAAAAACCATCAGAAGTCAGGTTCAACATATTCCTCTTGCCATGGTACGTGCTTCAGTGCTATCCACCATCTGCCGCATGCAAAAAGTGTCATCGTGTGCGAAGAAGGTCACGTAGAAAATTTATGAAGCACATTAAAAAATGTTTTGGTTTCAGTTGCTTCTCTGTCTTTATTGGTTGTTTTTCACTTTTCTACTTAGTCTGTCCATCGCCGGCGATTTTTGTTCTACAGGTACCATTCCAACGCTATTTATGGTTTTCACTATGGAGACCACATTACAAAAAAAAAGTAGGTTCTGCCATTTTGAGAGTTTCGAAATCGTGTCATTGTAACCTTAACTGTTAGAGTTTAATTGTTGTTTTTCATATGATTTTTGAGCACAACCTCAAAATACCTTAAACCAAAATTTCATTCAGTTTCTGTGAATGGTATGATAGCTAGGAACTCATATATCGAGAAAGCTTTTATATGGTATAATCATTCTGTGGTTAAATAAGAATCTACCACTAAAGTTTTAACTTGAAAATCAGATTAAGTAATATTTTGAAAAACACCTTTGTCCAAAAGATGTGTTTATTCTGCTCTTCTAATTCTCTAATGTATGTTCTCTATTTTTTTAATTGTCTCCTTTTTGATCCCATTTTTGAAAATAATATTGATTATAAACTAAAAATTAAAGATTGTTTTTGTCTTTACATTTTTGATATTTTAAGAAATTTAAATAAATCTATTAAATTATTTCCTACAACCCAATCTCATACTTTTATTTATGATTCACACGTACATAGTTTAGATTAATGTGCATTATAAATTGTGTATAAATCTGCTAAGCAATGAAAATGAAAACGGACTGATGAATTGACGATATTCTGGTAACATATCACTAATTCTAAACAATTTAACTTGGGATATATACAGTCAAAATGTTAAGCGTCTAAGCCAAGTCTATCCAACTCAAGGTCCAGCAAAGTTTAAAAAAAATGCAGCCAACAACAAATAAATTTCTATGTAACATGGAGATTTTTATGATCTTAAAGTTTTAATATTTTTTGAAATTCTAATTACATAAAATTAATGTAGTGAGTAAAATTTTCATTTTATTTACACGCATAACATAGATTCCTTGTGTTTATTTTCTAAGATATTTCTAATTTCATATAGTACAACTACTTGACCTGTTCAATAATACGAGTACGAAAAAAATACAATCAAAGATTATTACATTACATCATATTTGCTTATTTATTTTAGTGAATATCTTAAACTAAATCAAACTCATTTTTACTAACATTTTTTTTAATATCCCCCATAAAATAATATGTTAAATGTACAACGAGAGACAATTTCTTTTATTTAAATGCTGCCCAAAGAAACTGAAAGGCTGGATATCCCCAACATCAACTCAGTATTTCGTTTTTACTCCATGGCTTTTTTAATGGTACCTTTGAAAACCAAACAGAGAACAAAAGATAAGTCGCTAACATAAAGATGTCATCTTCCTAAACAGGATGTGTGATTTCTTTTCATAGAAGAGCCTTTGAATGCTACGAGTTTATATTTTTGACATATATGTAGATTAAGATTTTCTGGTAATTTCTATATGCCGCAGCGAAACAGATCATGAGTTACCTTTTGCATTTATAAATACATCAGCTAGCATGCGATTGTACTAGATCAGTGTGTCGCACACATTTTTGTCCCCCCATACTCTTTGATAAAACTTTTCATTTGTGAGCGCCTTTCTTCTCTCAAAACCTTCACATATCCTTCTATGCAAAAGAAAAGTGTGTTTTTGTTGGATAGTAATGTTCATAGGTTGGATAGCAAATTAATCGAACGACTCAAACTAGTGACATTTATAGCATTTTATTTTTGATTTTACAATTTATTCTATTTTTTAAAATAACAGTCTAACATTAAAACAAATAGAATTATAGCTATTTTTAACCCCATAAATTTATGAGGAAACTTCAAGACAATTATTCAACTTATTACCACTTCAAAATTATTCTCCTTATTACTTCATTTAAATTATTATAATTTAATTATTTATTATTATTAAAATTATTCTTGTTATTACTTCAAAACAAGTAAGGCAATTTTTCAAACGTGAACTTCGAGAATTCCAGTGTGGTCCTTGAGCTTGTTTTATAGAGCTTAATTTCTGTAAAATCAAGTTCAAATAAATCGATTAATCTCAAGACAGGAACGAAGGTATACGCCTATTACTTCCTTTTTAGCGTTACCTGCCAATACCAATATTATTTTCCTATATCACAACCATTACCACCAGGTTAGTAATTGCTGTATCAAATAACCATAGATGCTTTAAATTAAATCTAATTTAAATAAATTACTTAAAATATTCTCATGTGGTACAACGGCTTTATAATACACATTATAATAAATCATTATAAATTTATTGGAATATATTTGAATTTAAATATTAAGCAACTTGGTTTTCCCCCTCAAAAAAAAAATAAATAAATAAAATTGTTTATTTTCAAAATAGTTGCTTTGTTTACTATTTTGGACAAATAATTAAAAAGTTCCCTTTTTTGTATAATATCTATAAATGAAAAAAAAAAAGTTTCTATTCATACTTTAATAACTTTTATTCACTTAAAAATTCCTTTTAATTTTCATGTGACGAAAATCTTAAAAACTGAGAAACACATACACATTTATTAAAAAAAGAGACTTTATTTCCAACCAAATGAAGTAAATAAGCACCAAATTTGGAAGTAACAATGCGAAATTGGATGAAAACGAATGATAATGTACATAGTTTACTAAAAAAGCAAAAAATAATGTAAACTGAAACACTAAAATCACTTGAAAAACTAAAAATTAGCTTTCGTATAACAAATATGTAATCATTAACAATAAAGAGAGACAGAAAGTACAAAATAAAACACAATACACAGGTGTTTTTCCGCAATATAATCAGAAAATTGCTGCCCCTATCTAACAATACTGATAATGAGAGGAATTTTTGCCAAAGTTAGGTTCGTTTCACGAATAACGCCAATTGCTTGTCACTCAGTTTAATAAGCGATAATTCGTTCAATCCAGTCTGTGAATCTGGAAATTCGAGTGTAAACGCCAGGTTGATTGGGGGCAGCACAGCCCATACCCCAAGAAATTAGCCCAGCCAAGATCCACTCGTCATGTTCTCCTTTGATGACCATAGGTCCCCCAGAGTCACCCTATAAAGAAAAAAAAAAACATACTTTAAAATCGATATAAATGATAACTTTAACTATACTAAAAATAAATAGTAACATTATCTTAAATAGAGCTAATAACGGTTTTCAAGTAATATTTTCCCTTCTATTAACTACTGTCCACATTAGGGAGAAAAGAATTGCTGCTCGGTCTATTATCGGTTTTCTGTCAAACATGGATTTACATCTGTCAAATTGCGACTGGATGCTTCTCGTAATTAGTTGGCTTTTCAAGTACAAACTACACAGCTATAAAACAGAAGAATGTTCAGCCTAATGTTTCAGATCTCACGGTGTTAATATACACATGTGAAACACCATATTTTTTTTTTCTTACCGGCTTCTTTTGATCTGGTCCTGATTCATATATTTTAATGGAGTTAGTCGTTCTCATGGTGGGTAAAAATACAAGATTTTTAAACCTTTTTTTAAACATTGCTTTGACGATTACATATTTGCGTGTCTTTTCAAGAAAAATAATTTATCCTTTCTGTAGCATATGTATGTGAGAACAGTTTTTTTCAAAAATTCGGTCAAAGATAACTATACGATTATTCTTATTAAATTCCATGCTATTATCTTTAAATAATACCAACATTAATATTGATAAGCTCGAGGTTCAAATGTAAGTCTATCACACTAAATTGTTATGTCTTTTAATACATCACATTTATGTACAGCTTTTACAAAAACATTATATTATAAATGAGTGAAGTATGAAATAGCAACATATTTTAGTTTATTAATCTGATAGGGCCCTTGAGCAAAATTTGCCCATGCAAAGTCGATATATTAACCTTGTTAACTAAACCAGTTTTAGTTAACAAGACTAAAAATATTAATTAAGTGCGCATTTTTTAAGCAAGGAACCTCGTGTTTAACTTATTATATTACTAAGAATTTCCGACAGGTGGTAAGGGTTAACTAATGTGTTTCGGGAGGACTAACTGTCTGGTATTTGTGTGTAATATGGGAGAAAATTCAGATAACTCCCATCAGGCAGTGCAGATGTCGTTGAGAGATTCTCAGATATGCTGCAACAATCTCTAAGAACCCTCCTCGTTTCTGAAAGAAGTGACTGTAACGCACTCTTTTAAGAACCATTGTGTCCTTTCAAGCTAGCCCATGCGCTTTACCACTACAAATTTTGATCAAAATAAAGCAAGTGGGAATTATATTTAAACAAATTTATTTTTAAATAACTGAATAAGAAACAAATTTTATTCTCGTCTCTTGGATCTCTGTATGAATTAATAGAATTTCTTTAAACTTCATTCATAACTTTTTTTAGTTCGAGGAAAATATCTAATTGAATAAAATGTTTTACTTTGGGTCAGAAATATAATAAAACGAACACGAATAATGGAATCGGAATCCATTCTTTTAAGGTTCTTTTTAAAGGCCCCAGAAAACTATCACCAGACCGCCTGATTATCGATGCAAAATGCTCTACACAAATTCTCATAATCGTAATTGCTTCCCCTTGTTTCTGATTACAACGGAAGCTGCCAATAGATTCACACCTTAGCTCCTTATGCACGCTAACTGCTCACGTTATCACTGGTCCACGAGTTGATCTACAAATCGTTTTTGAGCTAAGGTTATTACGAAAATGGAATCAAATTCTAAAACACTTAATAAATCAATTTAAAGGAAGCATCAAATTGTAAATATATACAGACAGATAGACAGACAGACAGACAGACACACACATATTACATATATATATATACAGGCATAAACATACACGCACATACAGATATGCATACAAACATGCACAAACAAACACACATACACACACACACACACACATATATATAGATACATGCATATACACACTGATGCACACTTATATACACACACATACAGATACACATACTACACACACACACACACATATATATAGATACATGCATATACACACTGATGCACACTTATATACACACACATACAGATACACATACTACACACACACACATACAGATACACATACTACACACACACACACACACACACACACACACACACACACACACACACACACACATACACACACACACACACATACACATACTATACACACACACACACACTACATACACACATATACATACTATATACATACACATATACACACTATATACATACACATATACACACACACACACACAAACACATATACATACACATACATACATTGTACAGTGCATAGCAGAATAATAAATCATTATATTTATCAAACATTATAGTGATATAGTATATATTCTACATAAAATTTTTGTTCAAAAGGCTAAAATAAAATCATGATTTGAAGTAAAAGGAACTACTACTTTTACTATCGATTACAAAAATAAATTATAGTGATTTCGGGAATAGTTTAAGATCTACTTTCATCGAAATTTCTTACCCACTCTTTCTTTCTTGTTCCATATAATTTTTAATTCTTCCTATGTGTTAATGGGAGTAAAATTTAATGATGCCGGAGAATGAAATTATTTTGAGATAAGAGATACAATTTTCTGGTTTCGTCTTTAATCAAATTATTGATATTCGCAAAAACCTACAAATACGAAAAATAGTTATAGCAATTTAAGAGAGGAAGAAAATGCTGAAATTCTGATCTCGTTTCGCAATAATTCAGCTAAGAGAATGAAACAAAAAACTTCACAATCAATCATTTTCTTACGATGATTAAGAAGTAATTCAAATACGGCGAATATTTGTAATCTAATAATGAAAAGAATTTTGAAATATAACATGATTTAAAAGTTACAATACATAAGATTTAGCAAAAATGTATTAAAATCTACAAGATCTATACCAAGGAAAAAGAATAGAAAAACTCGCCACAGTTATCTGGGATTATACATATCGTTTTAATTCACGAAATGTTAAACTAACCGGTATTTTCTATTTATTCTGGAAAATAAATGCACATAATGGATGTTAAAAATTATTATCAGGGCCGGAGATTTCTGATGGATAATGATAAATATAACCAAAAACTCCAGGAGCTGAGCATTATATATCTGGAAAGTCTTTCCATTGGGTTCTATGTTAGATGGAGGAGAATAGAGTGCGAGCTCCCAAATGCTATTCTGGTAATGTTCGGTTTAAAACTGTACTATTGCAATGCCATGATACTACAGTTTTAAATCGAAACTAAAACAGTTTTAAACCGCTAAATCTGTTGCATGTTTGCATTTTTAGTGGTGAATAGCCTCGCCGAAGTGCGGCATTGAAAACAACAAAAATTAATTCACGCTGAAAAAATATTTTAAAAAATTCTTTTAATTTTATACGGTTATATTGGATGTATACTGCTTATATCACAATTAGTTCATATTTCATATCATTCTAGATATTAAATATCAATTAAATAATGCTAATAACTTACTAAATTGTAATGAAGTCAATTGGATTTTGATTGGATTTGATTCTTACACTAAAATTATTTCTTATACTGGAACAAATGACACTATGTTTTAACTGTTTTTGTTCTCACCTCGCAAGCATCTAACCCTCCATGCGAGATTCCAGCACATATGAAAACATCGCGAATCTGCTCTTTATAACCAGATTGATAATACATTTGTTCACAGTCTTCATTTGAAATGATTGGCAAACGTACTTCATGTAAAAATGTTGGAAGTTCACCTGCTAGAAAGAAAACAAGCCAGTATGTTATCTTCCCTATAAAAATACTGTTTTTGAAATAAAAATAATAACATAAATAAAAATGGTGAAAATAATTTGTTTAAATCTAAGCATCTTAATAACAAATATAATAGACAAAATAAAAATTATATATTATCTATCATGTTTTAAAAGTTTAGCATTTTTCTAAAGTATATATTGTTATGAAATTATTATATAAAATAATTTGTTTTTATATAATATTTGTGCAAAAATAATTAAATAAATTATAATAACATAATAATATTTGTAACGTAATTATTTTATTGTTATAATAATTGTAATAATAAAAAAATATAATAATATAATAATATATAGCGCAAAAATGAACAATATTATGTTGGACATTCATATCAATCGCTAAATAATAGGAAAGAAAAATAGACCATATAGTTTTAATGCTGTTTTGAATGAAATATTGTCAACATGATATGTAAACACAAATTATTTATATAAAAAGAGATAATAAAGAACAAATGGGAAAATTTCTTCACTGGTAAATGTAGGAATTTCAATTAAAAAATTTTATTAAAAAAATTACAACACATAAAATTTCAGCAAAAACTTTTGAATAGTCTACAAGATTCATACCAAGAAAAAAAGAATAGAAAAAATTTTTAAGTACGCGAAAACTAAATAGTGTACTAATTAAAAAATGAAGTAAACCTTTTTTAGCATTGTATCAAAAGATAACAAATGTATTTATGGATAAAATATTGTTTTGCTTTCAAGGGAATAGGTAAACTATTGGCTTAAACTCTGATAAGAATAATTAATCCCGGTGATATACAAACATAAGGCAGGTTTCTTTTTATAGACATAAAAAATTGCACATTTACTCTTAAATATATATAAAATTTAAGTTCAACCAAAAGCACTTAGTCTGAAACAATATTTTTAGGATCATTACAAAGTGAATTGTCGAATCATTATAACCAAATTTGTCCACTAGAAATTTTTGGCTGGTTTTAATAATTATTGCAATCACGTGAAAATAGATTTTTTTCAATATTGTAATTATTAAAAAATAAATTTATTTTAATTATTTGAGGTCAATAAATATATAATTTTCATACTCACAAAATAATTTTAACAACAGTATAAATTATTTTAATCAAAAAATAAATTGGAGTCACGAAAAGTTATCTATTATACTCTTATGGTGAAATTTCAATACATTTTTAATATCAATAAAAATGTTAATTAAAGGAAGAAATGCACACACACACACACACACACACACACACACATATATATATATATATGATAGAAGTCATGCTGAAACAGATTCACCAAATAAACTTTTTTTTTTAACACTGTCACTTTCAAAATAACTATTATAATCTCTAGTAAAAGATGGTAGACATATTATTAAATGCATTATTTAAATTAAAATATAACAAATCTTACCTTCACGTAATCTACCCCAGCCAGTGACAACGGCAAGTTCACCAGTGATATCTCCCAGATTATGCGGCAAACAAATAGGAATAATATTTTCTTGAAATTCAACTGGTTCTTGAAAGCGTAGCAGAGCCAGGTCATTTTCATACGTAATAGGATCGAATTCAGGATGAATGATCAGTACGTAGATTTTGCGTTCCACGTGAGGATGCAAGTCATCTGATCTGCGAAAATCGTATTCTCCAAGCCGCAATAGCACATCAGATGGGTGTTTACTATAGAAACATTAAAATAGAAATATTAAAATTGAACATTAAAATGGATTCAGAATAAAGAGAATATAAACATTAAAATTGATTCAACAGCATTGTGGCAAGCTATAATATTGTGTATTATGATTACATCAGAAATAAAGCGACAAACAGGAATAATTCTTTGACCAATTTGTATCCATCTTTTATAAATAAAATGTTACTTTTTTCATTCAATTAGCTGTTACTCAAAATGTAGTGCTTACAATTTAAATAAAAGATAATTTTATTTGAAGTTCCAATAGCATAAATATAGGTTTGGATGGAGGTACAAAATTTAATATAACCTGGGATTGAATTGTTATATTTTAATTCGTCTCAATCTTTTTTTCCTTTCACCAGTTATAACAGGATTATTTAACTTTAAAAAGCAGATAATTTTGAAATTGTTACTTTTTGAAAGATTTTATCATCCTAATTATCGCATAGTTTTATTGGAAAAAGCTTTGTTTTCAAAACAAATGAAAGTTAAATAAAAATTGTTAGAGAAGGCTTGTAATTTAGAAAGTCTTATTAGAAGTCTGTTATGTTTACATGTTTCTTGTTATACTGATAATAAAATTTTTAATTGCTAATAATTACTTTTAGATGCATTATTAAGTTTATTAAGTAACGATATTAAATTAATGTTTTTATTCATATTACTGTTGTTAAAAAATTATGATACTTTCATACTATAAATTAATTGAACAATTGAATTTATTTTTAGCTATTTTTATTTAGTAAATGTTTATCAAATCAAGTATCAACGTACCTAACGCGCATTCGAGAATAACAATAACATTCATTAAACTATTATAAAAATAAAAATAAAATATATTAACTATAACTTCAAATGAGGTTGTAAAGACAATAAAATGAGGGGAAGAACAAATTTGAGAAGGAATTCTATGAGCCTTTTCGTAATAGTCTTCTGACACACTTTATAGTCCCGTATGATAGAAAGCAAACATTGTATAAGAGCTCTTAATTTATCATAATTAATAACTATGTTGGTTTTTCTATTGAGTTAATTCTATTGAATTAATTAAATGTTTGCTTTTTTATTAAGTTAGACTTACCCATCAACACAATGAGCAGCTGTGGTTGCCCAATATTGATTAAGCAAAGTAGCCCCACATTTGTGAACGTATGAGTCATCTTCAAGGCGACGTAAGGAAATCTAAGAGGTTATGAAATATTTTAATTTCCTTTTAAATGAAAAGGATTCATTAAATAAAAGTCGACTAGTAAAGAAATATGTAAAGGTGAATAATTATTTATATATTATGAAGAAAAATATTTTTTTTTTTTTAAATTAACAAAGGAACAGTTAATTCTTTGTAATTTGATTTATGCAGTAACAAAGTAATTTTTACCATCCATGGCCATCGTAAGTAATGAGATACTATTCCTCCAACGATTCTTGCAGTCAAAACTTCTGTAGGTCTTCCACATACTACCGGAAAGAAATGAATAATTAAGGGACATACATTTAACATCTAGGGTATTATAATTTTACAATTAAACCTTTACAATGTATCATCGCTTTAATAATTTTAAAATTACTATTTATTCAACGTTTAATTATTTTTCAAACTAATAGTGTTACAATTTGGAAAGCTAATTTTTCGCTTAGAGAACTTTAAATTAGATAATCTAAACGATATAGGAGAAAATGGAGATAGTTGATTACCTTCATAAGAATCATTTAAAATATTCTTCGTTCCAATCGGCTCATGTTCTGGAGGTAGAGAAGATGGCTTATAATAAGATGGCCTGGAAGATGTCGGACGAACAAACATCGTGAAGTTCGCCATAGAATCTTTTGTATTTTTTTGGTTGAGAAATTCTTCGGTTTCTGTCGCCTCTGTTGCTTTTGCTTGTAATTTCCCCATCTGGATTTCTGAAAATCAATATATCGTATTCCGGGAAATTCACCAATGGATGTTCAGTATTAAAATCATCCACTATGTCTGGATTTTGACTTTTAATCCATTTATATAAAATATCAATATCGGTTAGTTCATCAAACAAGTCGTCATTTAGTTCTGGTAATCGATGGTTATTATTATTATTTTTTTCTGATACAGCCCATCGGGCATAATAGTCATCTTCGAAGAAGTTATCTGGTGTTCTTAGATCATGGTCTTCTTCATCTAGAACAGGCCATCGTAGATCATGGCCTTCTTCCAAATCTACTGGTGTTAGTAGTTTATGGTCCTCTTCCTGTGTCACAGGAAATCGCAGATTATGGCTTTTTTCAAAATCTACAGGTCTTCGTAGATCATGAGTGTCTTCTGTAGTCACGGGCTTTCTATTATGCATGAGACGTTTCAAGAATTATTGGTTTTCGTAAATCATGTGTACTGTGGACAGCCACGGGCTTTCTATTATCATGAAACGTTTCAAGAAATATTGGTTTTCGTAGATCATGTGTACTGTGAATAGCCACGGGCTTTCTATTATCATGAGATGTTTCAAGAATTATTGGTTTTCGTAGACCTTGTGTACTATGGGTAGCCACTGGCTTTCTGACATCCTCAGAAGTTTCACCGGTCCAGTTATAGGGTGTTTCTGTCTTTACAAAATTTGGAGATTTTGTAAAGTGTAGCAAGGAAGTTGCTTCTGTCTTATTGAATGCATCGGTCGTTGCATTACTGTTCCGATGAATTGATGTTTGCGAATCTGCAAAGAAAGCATTTGTTGAAACAGAAGGCAACAGTTTTTGACTGGGTGATGATGCTAGCGTATCATTTTCATGAACTAGATGTAAAACATGTTTCAAGTCAGTTGTATTTTGAGAATTAGATGATTGGTGGTTATATGGAATTGACGTAGACCTGTACTGAGTATCATCATAATCAGCTGGATTTAAACTGACGTTAAAATGTTCAATATCAATCAAATGTAGTGGCTTGTTTTTATTTAATTTTTCTTCCTTAGTTTGGGAGGCCATTGTGTGAGAAAATGGAGTATATATGTGGACATTTGGTCAGCTTTTCTTGTTCCTTGTCCTGTACCATAGCCGGGTTTGTTTTCTCCGTTGGAGTTGAACGTTTTTTCTGAATTGAAGTCATATTTCCGCGCTCCGTTGGAGTCGGATTTGTTGAGTTCGTTGTCTTGGGGGACTTTACAGCAGGTGCCAACAAAGAATCGGTCCACGCAAGGGCCGATGTGTATACCATGGGCCACATTGATACAAGACCAGTTGAACGTACAGACACCAGTTTCACCAGTCATACGATTGTGACAAGGCACAGGTCTAATTGGATGGATGCTCTATGAAGATATATATAAAGAAATAGATGAACCTCAACTGTGCTATCTAACAATATTTAATAATTTGAATAACATTATATAGTTTTAAGTATGATTGCTCATGCCCTATTAATTAAGAACACTTTAATTTAGTTAACTAAAAATGAAACAAATAATGGTCTATTTATCTAGGAACGCATGATTACTCATTTAGGTCGAGTTTCATGAATTACATTGCAAATCTACTTATGCAGGAAAAAGAATTAAATTTATATAAGTTTGTTAGTAAAATGCTTTTAATAATTTCTACTAGAATATAAAGTATTCATTTAAACGTCAATATTTTAAATAAGAGTGATTAGTAATTTAAAACGAATTCAAATTTAATGTTGAAACCGGAAATAAAGCTACACTTCTTAATCTTAATAAATTAAACAATTATTTAAAATTATGTCTTTTTAACAGATTCTAACTTAGCTCATTTTATTAATTAATATAGAAAACAGTTGTTTTGAATCAAAAATGATAGCTTAATAAATTAATAATTTAGTCTTATTTGGTTAAGATCAAATTATATAAGTTAACATATAGTTAATATAATACAATAACACATAGTTAGTTTATATAAGTTACATTTAACATCAATCCAAAAAAAAAAAATTTCAATACTAACTGTTGAAATAATTTTTTAAGGCAATACACACACAATTTTACACGTATCATAAACGTCACAAACTTACATTTTCCAAAATTAAGAAACCGCCAATAGTAAAAAAAAAAATTAGATATATTTAAATTTATTAATGTTGGTCTTCTACCACACAATTCCAATTACGAGATGATACCGTTTACTCAAAGTTCTGAAAGCTAACTCAAGCTAGTAGGGCTAGCTTGAAGAGTGAATAGTTTTGAGAGGAGCTTTAAGGGCTTCTACCTAAAGTGAAGCTAAAGAACGAAGACAGCTCCCTCTGGTTTGTAACTGTTAAACTACCTTTAGAAACACTCCCTCCACTTCCTTCCTCCTTTTAATGTTTTACATCTGATACCTTCTGGTTCCAGCACCCAAACTTAATCCTTTTTCCCCTCGTTATTTTTATCTAACAGTTCCCCCGTTTCTTCCTATTTAGCATTACGAGTGATAAAATCAAGCAGTATTTAACCTCATACTGGGAGTAAACATTACGATAATTAAACATTTTTTTTTTAAAATAGTAACAACAAAATATTAAATTTTAATTTTTAGAAGATTTGACTGAGTATAAAGTTTTGGATACAGAAATTGTAAAGACAGTAAACGGAAATAGTACTTAGAACTTTACGAAAACGTATTAGAAACTTTAAAGGGCTTAGAAGCAAAACAAATAACATATTAATAACTAGATATGTGAAGATAATTTGCATTACAGTTGAAATAAATATTAAAAAACATTAAATTTATTTCGTGACCTCATACATTTAGATAACATAAGGCATAGAAATCTTCCAAAATTTCTGCGCTGGTTTCACCTTTTTATTAGTAGCAACTCTGCAACTATTCAAATGCTCACAAACATTATATATTTGTATGATTTGTGTTATTACAAAACCTAATTACTTAAAACTGTTACAAAAAACTGTATCACCATATGCATTTGTTTTATGCCCAAATAAAAGCAAATCTTGGAGCTAAATTTTGATAATTTGCGTCATATTGGTGATCAATCTATTGCATATTAAAAAGCAAAAGTTTTCCTGAAAGAATTAAATCAAAGTTGATTTAAGAATTTAATTAAATTTTGTTGAAATAAAATTCTTCTCAACTTTTCCTTTTAAAACAATAATTTTCAAAATTTTTAAAATGAAATTTTGTTGCATTGTAATTTTGAAAATTACATAATAATAAAAAATTCTGGATATTTATAATTACTTTACTTGAAACTAAAAATTTTGTATTAGGGATTTTGTAGTTTTTCATTTCTTTAGTTATTATTTTTAATCAAATAGCAATAAATAATACAATAATTAATTAGGCATTTATTTTTAGAACATTTAATATAAAATAAAAGGCTACTGTAATTTTCTATGCTTAATTTTATTTACTAGGTTTTTTTATGTATCTAGGCATTACACATGTATTATTTAAATTATTTTTTACCAAATTTTTCTTTGTACTAAAAATCAAACTATTTTATCCCTAATTCTTGTACATAAATATGCTTCTGCATGTTGGAAATTTCATTATTTTCTCAATTACAGTACTGTTTAATACTAAATTTAAATTTTTAAATTCAGTTACAGTACAGGTTAATACGATCTAATGTTTTTAATTCTATTATAATATTTTATAATTTGTTCGACAACAAGTACATGAGTTAATAAAATATAAATTTCTAAATATTTGTATCTATCATAATAAAGCTCATAATTGATTGTTGTTAGTTGGAAAAACTTCAATAAATGACATTCAACCATAAATGTTATTCTTAGAAAATATATAAATTCAATGAGTCATGATCTATTTAGAATAGAACATTTCAATTCATTACAATTTTAAAATTGAAATAAATCTAAATTATATTTCTAATGAGTAATTATCTTTTCCAAATATCTTCGGAAGGAATAAAAAATCCGGTAATAAAATTAATATTTGAAACAAAATGTATAAAAAATAAACTGATGGTCAACAGTTTTACAGAATATCCTTCATTTTATAGTGGAAACAAACCGATGGCAAACAAAATTTCAAATAGCATTTTAAATGGAAGCAAACAGATGATATAAACAAACATCAACTTAAAGAGTTAGACGAAAAACAATCACTCGACAACAACGTTGCGCTATCAAAATAGTGAAAAGTATGAAGAAATTATGTACCTCAAAAAATGCAGGAGAGTCATTACCGACTGTTTCAATAGCTTTATTAGAAGAGAAAGAGGACCAGTTCAGAAACTTGTGTTAATATAAAGTTTAATTACTAAAAAAACTGTATCATTATATACGCATATTCAAAATAAATCAAATCTTGGAGTAAAATTTTGATAATCGCGTCATATTAGTGATCAATCTATTGCATATTAGAAGCAAAGTTTTTATAGAAAGAATTAAAATCACATCGATTTAAGAACTTAAAAAAGAAGAAGACTTTTTATTTCAACAAAGAATTAAATTATCCTTTTTTTTTTTTTAAAAATAATTTTCAAAATTTAAAATGAAATTGTGTTGCATCGTATAGTAAAACAAACCGATATCTTCTGTTTTGGCAAACGAAATTCACAACAACATTTTTAAACGGGAAGCAAACAGATGATATAAACAAACATCAACATAAGAGTTAGACGAAAAAACAATCACGCGACAACAACGTTGCGCTATCAAAATAATGAAAAGTATGAAGAAATTATGTACCTCAAAAATGCAGGAGAGTCATTACCGACGGTTTCAATAGCTTTTATTAGAAGAGAAAGAGATGACCAAGTTCAGAAACCTTGCTGTAGGCGTTGGTGACGGTATCTTGAGCCTGGAAAGCCAGAAGTTGTTCTGGTCGACACTGAGCGAGAAAAAAACTCAATTTTGCGGAAAAGACCGAGTAACCTTCAGAGCGCGGTCACAGGGTGAATTCACTCACTAGGAAGCAGGTCATATCAGTTCACCTTGACTTAGGTACTTCAGGTCAACGAACCTAAGAGTTGCATTGTTCCCAAACTACTTTCTTGTAATTCTATCTAATGGAGTTACAGCAATAATGATGATAATAATAATAATAGTATTAAGAAAAAAGCATCCGTGAGCGAGGGGAAGGTACCTAGTGGAGACCGAATTTAATTTTAGGAGTTCAACGAGAAATACCACAGGAAACTGTTAAGTCAAATCAGGTTTGCCCATGGGAATTTTTAATTCTAGCAAGTTGCGATACGGAAAAGAATAAAATTTTATGGAATTATGAAGACTGGTTCTTCACATTTCTAAAAATAAAAAGCTTTATTTTTGAAGGAAAAAAATTGTATAAAATGTTACTATATGCTATTTTAAGAAGAAAAAGAGCAAAGCAATCACTGTATAATAATTTAGAAAACTAAACTAAACTTAAGTTCACTTTGTAATCTCTATATGAGATATATTCAATGTAATTATAATCTTATCTATATAAAATTACTGTAATGTAGATATTCTATAGAATATATATTCAATATGCATTTTGAATATAATAACAAAAAAAAATGTTTAATATGATTTAAAATTATCCTAAAATCAAACTATTAACCATTGATGATGTTGAGTCTTTTTCAAAAATGTACGCTTAACTGTAAATATATTTTTATATTTGCTCATTTTTATTATTAACTACTAAGACTTCGAAACAATTTGCAAAAGCATATTTGTATGCAAGATAAATATCATCTATTGAAAAGAGCAATTTGTTGATTATATAGGAATTTAGAAGGTTTACCAACTGTCTTACTTCTGATAATACAGCCCTACTTTTAACAGTGTTCATTTTCAAATTCTAATGTTCAACAGGACTTGCTGCATCCTACTTAAATGCATTGACATGAAGACCGAATTAAAAATAAACAAAATAAATTGTTTTTCATTGTTCATTCACCCCTGAATTAATTCCTAAGATTCATCCAAAAGTTCCGTGTTTATCTGTTATTTCAAAAGGTCGCGTATTTTGAGGGTCTCTTTTTATTATTAATAACAATTTTTAAAATTCCGGTTATATAACAATAGCAATGTTAAAGAATAAACTTTTTGTTATTTTTAAATTTCAGAACCAGAAGCAACAAAATATTTATATAAAATATAATGTAAAATAATATCTCAGAACTCGAATCCTCTAAACAATGAAATTGCTTGTATAAATATTTGTGATAAAGATGTAAACAAAATCACAGTCTTTTTCGGCCTTTGGATTCTACAGACAATACAATTATTTACGTTAAAATATTTCAAAAATAAAAGTTTTTGAAACGGATTATTCCTTTGACCAATCTTTTAAACATATAATATAAATCTCTTCGATGTGATATATTCTATAATAAACATAAATTATAAACCCATCATGGTTTTGTCAATAAACATTTATTCCTTTCCATAAACATTTATTGCATAAGCAGAAAAACTTATTATGTCTACATTGAACTATACTGTTATTATTATTACTTGCTTTTATTGGGCAGCCTACATAAGCTGTCTTCGTATGTATTTCGATTAAAAAAGAAAATAATAATAATAATAACAATAGGGAATAATGATGTTTGTATACATCAATATTTAGAAGTTAACTAAATTAATGTGCATTGCATTTTACTACACGTGGGCTAACGTGTTCAAGATCTTAATTTACAAGAAAATTAATACCCAGGGCATATACGATTAAAATGAACTTGCCTCGTGTTTTTTTCTCACAAAATTAAACAACAAAAGTGAAACAAAGAATGAAAAAAAATAATAATAACATAAAAAACCTTATTTCAATCAACTGCGTGATAACTAACATAAATAATGTCTTTGACAGTGAATTCTTTTATATTATCGAGTAATAATTTTCAAGACTTTCGAAAAAGACTTTCTCAAATTTTCAAGAGTACTGTTATGTCAGAATGCTATATACTTGTAGAGAAGAATTAACTTATAGGGAATTTTTTTTTTTTAATTTAAAAACTTTCCTGTTAAATTTTCTTTGTCCAAATTTAATTTTTTCAGCAGGTAAATGCCTCTTTAGCCATTGAATCGAGGCTTAAAGGTAATTTTTAAAAACAGTTACATCATATATTTGCCCATTAATTCTTAGTTACGGGGTTTATTGTGACATGGAAAAAACTAATTTGACATGGTGAATCGTAAAATAAGCTTAATAGAACCATTACGTAACGAAGGATAATAGAGTAGTATTTAGAAGGTTGTAATTAAATAAAACACAAACAAACAAAAATGTTCACCCCTTTAATGAATCTGAAAGTCGAATTTAAAAAAAAATAAAAGGGAGTCATTCATGCACTTTTTAAAAGTTATGACTCCATCTTTTTTTTAATTAATTGGCGCAATTTAGTAAAACAAAGAGAGAGGATTATAACCTGGGACAGTAAATTTAAAATATTTTTTATAGCAGCGGACTTAATATTCTACTTCTACAAACCACGAACAATTTACTGATAGAGTGGAGGAAGGCAATATAGAAGGCCTTGCATTTGTACGTCGAATGGGTGAAAACCAAGAAAACCATCAATCAGTCTCACTGTCGATGCAAGACGCTTAAAAGCTTTATCAGATGGGCTTACTTTTACCTTCAACGTGAAGCAAACCACTTTTGCCACTCAAATAACGAGTTCATCACTGTGCGCTAATCCAACTTTTATATATCGTGGCTCAATTGCATGAAACATTCTTTTGTCTATTTAGCCGAAACCAATAAAGACAACTGATTTTGTGGTTACATGACTTTTCTCTTCGCAATCAAGTTTGTTGAAGGTCATTCACATCATAAACTTTTTGTTTTTTGTTTGAGTGGCCAAGGCTAATTTATTTCATGATCAAAGTAATAAAATAAGCCCATGTGATATTCGCTTTACACGTGAACGTTCACGTGCTGCTTTACACGTGCTGCTAACGAATTGAAGCTCTCCGCACTTTAGCTGCGTGCGTTATCACTGGACCTCTAGTCAACCAAAATCGTGATATTGGTTGAAATATGACCAAATTTTTGTATTTATCATATAAAAAAATAATGGATATTTTCCCTGAAAGTAATTGCAATTTTACATCTACTTTTATATCTTATCCTTTTCAATTTACTCCATATATCTGCCAAGAAATTGTTACTTGTTCGCGTACAGAGAAAGAGGTTTATCTTAAGTTTTTATTTTGAGATTAGAAAGACTAAAATTTAAAGGTAGTTTTAGTAAATAGTTTAAAGATATAAATAGGGATTTCTCATAAGTATGAGATACCATTTAGAATGCAGACATTCGAGTCATTTATTTAAATATTTTTTTAAAGAGAAAAATTAGAAATACTTTAAAAAAATTTCTTTGTAAAATTGTGAATGTCTTTTTTGATATTCGAAGAATTTTTTCTATCACTGTTTCAATAGGATGTGGCGTTGTTAAGGTTCTCCAAACCATTTCAGTATTTCAAACAGGTGCAAAATTGTTTGACACACACACACACACACACACACACAAAAGGTATAGAGAAGTAGGCTATAAGCTTTACAACAGATGCCAAATTCAAATGCTTAATTCGAAAAAAGAACATAGATTAGATTGGCTATTAACTCTGAAGAACATGGAAGACTGGCAGTCGTGTAATTGTAAAATCTTTTTTTCCCTCTAATTGACTTTTAATTTTTTTCAGATATTATTTCACTGAATATAAGCAACTGAGGTCGAAACGAAATAGATAAACTTAAAAAAAAAAAAAAAAAAAAACGTTATCTTTCGTTAGATTAACCCCGATTATAAAAAAAATAAAAATAAAAATAAAATGTTGCTCCTTACCAGCAAAACTTTTTACTAGACGAAAAAGACTATTAGATTTATAACTCACGATTCACCTCAGTGTTTCATAAACTGCTACTTTTCCGCTATAAGTAAAATTTTTTATAGAGGAAAAGGAAGTAAATATTTATAGATTTCGAAAGACGTGGAAGTCGAGGTAGGAAATGGAGAAATCTTGGATTACATGCGAAAGAATACAAGAAATATTTCAGTCATTCATTTCTTAACTAACTGTGAAACGGATATGCTAGAAAAAGCAGAAATAGGAAAAGATTCAAAATATTACAATTTAGATTAAGGTAGTGCTTTAAAATTTAGAATGATAACTGTTATATCCTCCCCTTCACAACACCGGCAAAAGACAATCTAATTATATGAATGATGCACTTCAGAAATGCTCAGTAAATTAGGTAATCAGTTTTCATATCTTTATAGTGATGCAAGGAAAGGCTTTCAGGCTGCCCGAAATTTTTTTAGATCTTACTTTTTTTTTTCTTGTTAATTACATGTGATATTTTTAATCCAATGATGCATGTTCCTGTAGATCCACAGGAGATCCTTTCCATTATTCAACAGCCAGCCTATTAGTTTCTAATCTAAAGGTGCATGTTCTTGCAGATCCTTGGGTGATCCTATCCATTATTCAACAATGTACCCATTAACTTATTGGCACTTAACTGTGCCAACGCCCGAAGGCAAAGTTTAAGGGCTCAAACATATGGTATTGAATCCGAAATGTAGAGTTATAATTAAACCATTAATTAAATTATTCCAAAATTAAGTGTCTTTATTGATCTAAGAAATCTGAATTTCATATTACGTGCAATTCCAACAATTTATGAGTAGATAGTGTGAAGCAACATAATTATTTTTATCAAGTATACAAGCACATATATTCATTTTTAAATGTATATGAATGTAGGCTTGTAAGATTGTTAATAAATGTGTTTATTTATATGTAAATATTCTGAGACTAAAACGTAACAGTGAAATATATCCTTATTTTTTCAAACTGTTTAAGGTCAATTATACTAAGTACGATATAGATATCATGAGACACGCGTTTAGTACATTAGACATTATATATATATATATATATATATATATATATATACATATTATATCATATAAATTAAAATTTATATGATATAGTTAGAAAAAAAAGAGCATCAGTCATAATAATTATTAATAAATTATGCAATTATATCATGTCCTTAAATACATTGACTCCATTTTTGAAGAGACAACATTTGATAATAATACATTGTAACTAATAAATAGTATGAGGACATCAACTGGTTCGATAAGAATTGCAATTAATTTTAAATCTCAAAGATTGATTAACATGCCGGAGAGGCTTGGGGAATAGTGCCTCAGGGTTTAGAACCAAGGGTGGTTGATTCAAAACTCGAACAAAGAATGCAGAATGGAAGGCTTATATTCTATGCCAAGGATGGTGTAGATCTGACAAATCTGTAGACTGGAGGATCATTTTGTTGATTTTGAGAAGGAGAGTGCAGAACCCCAGATGGCACCCTTGTAAGTGCATGTTGAAAATTGTGGTGCCATAATGTGGGTGCAGTATATCAGTGAGTGCCAAATGCAAAGTGTCCAAAAATTCAAGCAAGATTTGATTTTCAAAATTTTCTAAATAATGTGGAATATTTGGTAATGGAAAAACAGATTTCCCTTCAAAATGCACCTTTAGGTTTGTTGTTCGAGGGAATGAATATACCAAATCGCTTTCTAAAACAAATCCTTTTGTATCCTTTATTAAAAGCATTACTTCTTGAGTGTATTTTGGAACACTCTTTATGAATGTATACATGTGCCAAATGTATGCCAGTATGAAAGTACCAAATTTGAAAGCTCCGAGTTAAAAACCATGAATTTGTATAAAGGACACACAGATTTCAGATTTATATTTTAAATAAATGGGCCAGAGCGGCCTGGTGAATAGTGTGTCGGGTTTTCCAGCCAAGGGTGGTTGATTTATAATTTCAGAACCGAAAATTTCTACGTTTATGCCAAGAATGGTGTAATAAATCTGTGAGACGGAATATTCCTCCTTTGATCTCAAAGAGGAGGAGAAGAAGTTGTGAGTTCACTAGACTGTAGCCTATTGGCTATTCGTTCCAAAAGACTATAGTAAACGGCTGCATCCAGTGGTGCATTTTGGATAACGCTGAATCTGCTACATTTCTGTCATTCAAGTAATGGACATTCAAAGGCAATGATAACAGATAGATCTGTATTTCTTACTGCTTTTCCTTTTTTAACTTAAGTAAGTTATTCTGTTGGATTCAAGGAAAAAACTGAGAAGGGTTCTTTTAGTGTAATTCCAGTGACAAATATGAGGCAAGTGCAGCTTTCTCATGGGTAATATTGAATTTGCTACGTGTTTCCCCTTTTAGTGAAGAATGACGTCAAATTGAAGTGCACAGCATTTGAAAATAACAATTACCTTATCATAATTTCCTAAATTATATTAAATTTACTTAACCAGATTGAATATTAATTGATATCCTACGAATCTCTGGTTTTACGATTCTTAATCACTTAACTTTTTAAAAATACACAACTGGAAAATGCTTCCTTAAATCTCAAGAAAGAATCTCGTGTGAAAAGAATATGGTTTATCACTAATGTTAAAGCCAATTATTCCTATTTTATAAAATTTGAACCTAAATAAATATTATGGATTGTTTGTAGTTTCTAAAGCCTATGAAACAAACGAGAAGTACAAAATTAAAATCTAAAGTATTTTACTTGTTTTTTAAAAATTTAACCAATAAACGAAAAAAGTAAGTAAAAGTAATTGAAAGAAGAAAAAAAAAAAAAAAACATTACAGTAGCTTATCTGTTCACTATTCTTGTTCATTCAATATCTTCCATTTCATAAGCTCTTGGTAAAATGGCAATCACGTTCATCAACTCTGTCATAAGCTCTTGGTAAAATGGCAATCACGTTCATCAACTCTGTAACTGCGTGTTATTTAGTTAATGCCCTTATAGATAAGACCATTTTTCCATTTCTTAAGATTTATTTTTAAGGTTTTGATACACAAGTCTAAAGATGTTTTCTTTTCTTTCTCTCTCTCTTTTTTTTACGCGAAAGAGGAAATGAACTTTCGACCAAAAAGATATCATCTGGTCACAGAATTTTACTCTACCACCGGAAAGAATTTTATTCTACAACATTACGTAAATTTTGCTTTTCAACATCCTACATATACCTATATCTATATAAACTCAACAAAGAAAATTATATGAAAAATGTAATTCTATTCTAATTCAATTTTTATTTTAATAGCCAAATCATCTAACTCAGCGATACACAAACTTCTGAAGGCCAGGGGGCGGGGGATGCGCAAGTACTTGACCGCATGCAAGCACACACATGCATAACACACAAAATAAAAAGCATTCGAAAATCATCTAATTCACTTCACATATATTTTATTTACATTTAAAAACATATTACATTAGTTCAATAAATTTTTTAGTGTTTGGTTCAATTTGTACTCAAAAGTGATTATTCAATAGTTTTTTTTTTTTTTTTTCATTTTTTTTTTTTTTTTTTTTTTATTCTTGCCTAAAAATGTTTGTTCAGAAATATGGTTTAATCCAAGCAGGTTTGGGCATTTTAAAATATTATTTAAAAACAACCACACCTACTTTTTAACACAATTTTAAAATTGAACATGTCTTGTGAATAAATATCATACAAATTTTAAAAAAACATATTGATAGGGATTTTTAAATTCAGGCTAGCACGTTATTGATTTCATCTTTTAGTCTGTAAATAAATGGAAAACAGTGAGTAAAACATTTTTCAATTCCTTTGGTGTTCACTTTTTTATTAAATTACAGCAGGATCATGTTCCTTGTTTTACTCTTTCATCAAAATCTGAAAATCTTTTTAAAAAATAAATAATTAATTAATAACAATAATACCAATTATATTTTTTAAGCAAAATGAACATATGATGAGGTAGGTTATGGTATGTGCACCCTTAGCCTAATAAACGGATAAAATAATAGCATATACAGATTTTAAATCAAATTCAAAAATAACAAATGAAAAATAATAACATAAACGGATTTTAAATCTTCAATGGAGAAGAATATTAGGTTAAGCTCAAATTATTTAAAGTAAAAAAATATATATGTTAAGATATTATTACCACATTTTAGTTTTGAATACAATGTTTCTAGATCAATATATTTCGTTTAACGTTCTGTTATCATAATGTTGCTGTATATACAAAACAGATTTAACGTAAAATAAAACTGCCATCCGAACTAGATCCTTAGATATTGTGCATACGGCAAAGGAAAAATGTTTGCATTTGAAACAATTTATGAATTTTTACTGTTAAAAAGGATTAGTAAATTTTAGTAATTTTTTAATGACATTGCAACTTCAGTCACTCTGGACTTTTTAGTAACATTTTGAATTCTGCATTCAGCGAATTGTAATGTCATTGACCAGTTAAGTTATGCTGAAACTCAACATTTTGTTCAATTGATTTTCACTTGGATGATTTTGTTCTTGACCGACCAATAGAGATGAGTTTACACTCGAAAATGAGACTAACTGCGCTTCAGTGATCATCTATCGCTAGTATCAGCTGAACCGTGGCTTGTGAAGATGGTGGAAGCCCTTTTACGGTCAGATGATTAAAAAAATTAAATTAGTATGTTTTGTGTTTTATTTTGATATCCATCATTAAATTCACGTTAGTTGTTTGTATTTGTCAGACATGAAAAAAAAAAAAAAATGTTCGTAATAGCAAACTTGCATTATATTATAATGGTAAAACCGTTAAATATGCCCTTGATAATGTAATAAAATTTTAGCATATTATTTAGAACTTCAAATTAGATTTAAACCAATGAGAAGAGTAACGATTCTTGTGTTTTAAAATGGAATTCGTAAGCCGTTAAAAGCAATGATTTCAAGAATTTCGAGTAGTTCCTTTTAAAGGTTTCATTTTCTCTTTTGTCAAATTCTGTTATCTGTAGTATTTTAATCAACATTTGGATAAATTGAGATAAAGCAGCGTCAGCGAACATACATCTCAAAGTACCAAGTGAAGTCAAGTCAAATCCAATGAGCAGAACAGAAAGTAAGATTGATGCATATATTTATGTTTATTAAATACCCATATTGATTGTGAAATATGATTAATGAAGGATTAAAAATTATCATTTGTCAACATTTCTGTAAATTTCTTCATTGCTGAGGGGAAAAAAATAGTTGTTAACATGTTAAATCTAAATTTTAAAAAAAATCAAACACGCAATATTATCCAAAAATGAGAAAATAATAGTTTAATAATGTACATAATTTACTTTTTCTACATCAGGTACCCTGTGTTCCATATTGTATGCCACGACAATATGTGACTGTTAGGAAGATGAGGTTATGGCCTTCTAGGAGTACATTTAGAGGTAACAGAATCACTTTTGCGTAACATAGGGGAGAAAACGCAGTCCGACACAGATGTTGTTTAATTACCGAATCTGGTCGGAAGCAGTGACTACAACACAAGCCACCAACAGGAATCGAATCCTCATCCATCTTCGTGCTATATAAGTCCCAAACATAAACCAAAAGCGCATGCTATACACTGAAGTGACAAAAGTCATGGGATAGCAATATGCAAATTTTCAGATGGCAGTAGCATCGCGTAGAACAGGTATAAATGCGCAGTGCTTTCATTTCTTTTCAAGTTATTCATGTGAAGAGGTTTTGACGTGATGATGACCGCACGACGGGAATTAACAGACTTTGAACGCGGAATTTCAGTTGGAGCTAGACGCATGGGTCATGCCATTTCGGAAATCGTTAGGGAATTCAACATTCCCAGATCCACTGTGTCAAGAGTGTGCCGAGAGTATGAAATTTCAGGCATAACATCCCACCATGGACAGCGCAGTGGTCGACCGCCTGCACTTAACGACCGAGACCGGCGACGTCTGCAAAGAGTCGTAAATTCTAACAGACAAGCAACACTGCGTCAAATAACCACAGAAATCAATGTGGGACGTACAAGGGACTTGTCTGTTAGAACTGTGTGGAGAAATTTGGCTTTCTTGGGCTATTCCAGCAGAAGACCGACTCGAGTGCCTTTACTGACAGAACGACATCGCTTGCAGCGACTCTCGTGGGCACGGGAGCATATCGGTTGGTCCCTAGATGAATGGAAAACCGTGGCCTGGTCCGATGAGTCACGATTTCAGTTGGTAAGAGCTGATGGTAGGGTTCGAGTGTGGCGCAGACCCCACGAAGCCATGGACCCAAACTGTCAGCAAGGCACTGTTCAAGCTGGTGGTGGCTCCGTAATGGTGTGGGCTGCTTTTTCATGGCATGGACTTGGTCCTCTGGTGCGACTGGACCGAACATTGACTGGAAATGCTTATGTTCAGCTACTTGGAGATCACTTGCAGCCATTCATGGACTTCATGTACCCAAACAACGATGGGATTTTTATGGACGACAATGCGCCATGTCACCGGGCCACAACTGTTCGCGATTGGTTTGAAGAACATTCTGGACAATTCCAACGAATGATCTGGCCACCTAGATCGCCCGACATGAATCCCATCGAGCATTTATGGGACATCATCGAGAGGTCTGTTCGTGCCCAAAATCCTGCACCATCAACGCTTTCACAATTATGGACGTCTATCGAGACAGCATGGCTCAATATTCCTGCAGAAGACTTCCAACGACTTGTTGAGTCCATGCCACGTCGAGTTGCTGCACTTCGCCGGGCGAAAGGAGGGCCCACGATATTAAGAGGTATCCCATGACTTTTGTCACTTCAGTGTATATGTTCCAAAAAATAATCACACATTTAAACCACAATAAAAGCATTATTTAGCAAATAAATTTAAGATCTCAGTACTAAAAGTAAATTAAGTGTATACAGGGATGAACATGTATGAAGTCAAGGATAACTGCTTACACATTTTCCATACATTACAAAGAGCCACATCTTAATAGTTAAGCACACAAATTCAAATTTTATCTGAAATAATAATTATGATGACATATTCTACACAAGTCTTAAGTGTTATGTTAAATATTCGCTATTTAAGTTTATACTAATTATTACTTATAATTATAGTTTAAACTAATTATTACTTATAATTATAGTTTATATTAATAATTTTTTTCTAAATTTTAAAAATAATTTTAATAAAAACACATATATTGAATTCTCAAGATACATACAGCCACTCAGATATTGGGATATTTATAGAAAATGTGTAAGAAAGAGATGTGTGACCTTAAGTAATTTAAAATTTCTTAATTAAATTCTATTATTCAAAAATTTATTAAATTTCTCTTTAGTTTTGGAAATAAAATTTGCAACAATTTTTTTTTTTTTTTTTTGACAAAATGGTTACGTATCCAAAGTTTATAATAAAGATCGAACAATATCACATATTTTAAAATAAAAAAAAGTTAATTTTTAATAAGAAATTAAATTATATGTTCATTTTCTTTTATTTTGCCCATCTTTTAAATGCATGTTATTGAAACAGGAAAACTAATGATATGAAAAGCAAAATCACACACTAAGGCCTTTTTTTTTTTTGTCTTACTTATGCATACCATGAACAGCCCACCGACAGGAGATGAAAGGAGAAAGTTTAGACGCAACTGCTCCACATTTGCGTGTCGTAATGGATGAAAACCAGAAATCTCTAATCAGGTCTCCTGACTGTCGATGCGAGACGTTTACAGATACTGTCACAATTTCCACCGAGTCTTCCCACTTTTTAAAGCAGTGACTGCAAAGCCTACTACCAACCATCTCGAATCTGTATCTTCCTGCATGTTAGCTATGTGCATTACCACTTAGCCATGAGTCACACAACCACTAAGATTGGCACCGAAAAGTGACAAGGATAGAGCATAACTTTCGAAAAAGTTTTATTACATCAAAAGTGAATTTCATAAAAAAAAAAAAATCTTTTTAAAAATACAATTTGCTTAATGTGGTAATGCTATGAGATTAATTTTGATGTAATTAAAATATTTTAAACGTTATGCGAAACTATGATACATTTTTCAGTGTTCTGCAGTATAAAGAGCATTACTTACAAAATATTGCTACAAGAACAATATTTTTTTTTTTATTATTTAAAATCCCCACAGTTTATCTTGCGTTTAATTTCATTCACGGTTGTACTTTCGTACGTATGAAAGATTCGATTTTTAAATAGAACAGCTTTAGGTCTATGGATTTAGTTCTGTTTTTCTTAAAAACCTATGTATAAAATAACCACCTGCAAGGGTAAAAATATCATGGCGCTTATCTTAATGTGCAAAAGCAAATATATTTATAGATCTTAATGTACAGAGAATAGGATGACAACAGCTTGATTCCAAATCCATAATGCAATCTTAATATCACTGTGTTTTCAAATATAATTTCTATTATCTAACAGTAAAATCATTTACGTAAATATTGTAACTATAACAATAATATTTAATACATTCTAATTACAAATAGAGTGCAGGCTTTCATATTTCTCTATTCATTCTATTTTTGAAAGAGAATGTATCACAAGAGAAATATGAAAACAAACAATAAATTTTCCACGAAAATTGAATCCTTACCTCACAAAGGGTTCAAGATAATTATTCTTTATTTTCCATTAAGTTAGTTATAAAATATAATAACATTTCTTTCTTTCCGCTGAACCAACGTTCATTAAATTTCAGTTATCTTGTGTGGCAACAGTTAAGAGACCATTCCTACAGAAAAACCGGGAAATGATGGTTGAAGACGAAAACAGAACTCATTAGAAATGTATTCTCATTTTTATCTTTAGTATTTTAATAGCATTTTGAAAAATTGATATAAAGCAGCAACAGCAAGCATACATCTCAAAGCACCTAGTCAAGTCAAGTCTGGTCTAGTCTAGTCACGTGATAAGAAGTCATGAAAACAATTGAGACTGAGATAATTTATCTGACCACATGTCGCACTAAAAACTGCCGACTTCCTGATGGATAGGGAAGAATACTAGTGCGCCTAGAATGGTTGGGTTCTAATTTTCTATAAATCGTGAATGTTTGCATGTCGTGTTTTCGTGACTTTCATAGATCACTTATTTCGGATCATCGTTAATAATTCGTTATCTAACGTTAGCTTTCAAGTTGGTTCAATATAATAAAGTCAATCGGTAAGTGAAATTAATTCTTTTTTAGAATCATATTTATATTAGTTTTCATTTTCCCCTTTGAAATTAATTTGGTACGAAATACATAACTTACTATGGAATATAATTTTTATTCAACAGATTACTTCACGTTTTAAATTTCCACTCCATTTCATTGGTTCTTTATCCTAAAAAAATAGTTAGTGTTATTTAGATTCATAAAAGATTATTTTGAGAGATAACGATTATTTATTCCTCTGATATATTCAAATCTAAAAACTTCCCATCTGCAGTTGTTCTCATGAATGATCACGTGACGAAGGAATTATTATCATGGACAGATTTAAGTAAATAAAAATGTTTACTTATAACTTACTACATACGGGCCATTCAGGCCCGTATGTAGCAAGTTAGCTCCGGCGCTCGGTACCACAGGTTTTGGGTTCGAGTCCCGGCGGTGCCATGGATGTTTTAGTGGTTCGAATCCACTTTAAACCGTAGGTCCCGGTCAAATGTGATCGTAGAGTGTTGCGGGGGCATTGTTACTCCGCGTCCGTGGCTTATCTTCAAGTTGCACACGCCCCTGGGTAATGCAAAGTGAGTAACGTTTGTGCAGAGCTTGCCTTAAGGCATCCAAGACCAAGTGTCTAAGTGTTTCCGATCTGCATTAGAAGAAAACTTGCTACATACTATCTTTTAAAATAGTATGCTGCATTAAGATTAGTCTTTATTTTTTTCTTCTGATTCAGATGGCTAATTACTTTCGAAATTTTTCAGTTTATGTTGAAATAGTACTTTTTCATATTTATTTTCAGCTTAGTTCCAGAACTTCTCATAATATTGTTTTAAAATATTTGGTCAAGGAGCTACATTTTTGAAGCTTGATAATCGTTAAAAATTAATTCATTGAGTTTTTGTTATTTGGAATTATTTTTCTAATTTGAATAAGCATTGCCGCTGCTTAAATTGTCAATTTTCTTCTACATTGCCCAGCTATCGGCTAATTTATTAAAAACAATGATTTTTTTTTTGACACGATACTGAACTGTCAAATATCAACTTCCCTCTCTTTCGACTGGTTCCTTTTGGGTTTTGTGTGTTGCTGAATAGCAGTCCCCCTTTCCTAAGGGTCTTTTGTCAAGGGTTATTTCTTTTGTAAAGAAAGGAATACAACTTCTTCCATGTACATATGCGTGAAATACTCTTATTCTTAAACTCTGAAATGCAGTGGAAAATGCATTCAGTATGTTAATCTACAAATTGCATTTACTTCAGCTTCAAACAATGTAAAACCTAAACACACTATATAAAGTATTTAACAACATCAATTTTTAGTTCTATAATATCAAACACATTTAAACTTGATCTAATGTTCTAGACACCAAGTTTGTAAAAGTAAAATCTATGCTAGAATAACTCATAATTAAGTAAATCTTACTTTCTATAACTGCGAATTTCAAAATTAATGTAAAATACATTTAGTTAATCTAAATAACTACAGCCAATTGTCTTCCCACCTTCAGTTTGATCGTGATTATTAGTTTACACTCACAATTTGAAATTTCAAATTTTTAGGTTGAACTGGCAAATTCATATACTTAAAAACACTCTTGGTATACATTTCTATATGCACTTTGATTAAGCAAATATAAATATTCATTTCTTAAATAATCAATGTCTAAGCTTCTATTAATTTAAAGAAATCATAGCACTTTTAAACATATCGATCGGATTTATTTAACAATTCTAACTACAAAAATACATCAATGTCTGAGCTTCTATTAATTTAAAGGCAATCGGATTTATTTAACAATTCCTATTGGAAACTAACTACAAAAAATACATCAATGTCTGAGCTTCTATTAATTTAAAGAAATCATAGCACTTTTAAACATATCGATCGGATTTATTTAACAATTCCTATTGAAACTAACTACAAAAATACATTTTAAAATAACCATTGCATTTTCTAAAATTTAATTAGCACCAACAGTTTGATAACTAAACACAGTTTATGTTAACATAGCAAAATTAGAATTTCTAATTTATTCAAGACATTGCTTAGAAAAACAAATTTATTAAGAATATTAACATGTTTAATTTCTACAATAACTGCTATTGGATTCAATCTGTCAATACCATTCTGCCAAAATGTAAACAAAGTTAATGGCATTTTTAAAATCTTCAAGGATTAGAGAATTACGACACTTGAAATTAACATATTTAATATCAATTTTAGATTAATTTTAAAAAAAATGTAATTGCACTTTTAAACATTTAAAAATTTATAATGCTTATTGTGAAAATTTAACAGCTCATTGACGAAAAAGCAATTGTTATATAGAATCAAAACATGAACAGAAACTCTCAAAAATTTAAATGTTTTAAAAATTTACTTACCAGTGCTCACATGGCTTTGCAAAATATGCAAACAGGAGATAAGATGCAAATACTTTCCTTGGTATCATAATTATTGATCAACAATGATTACGCAGTTGAGTACAGCTTGCAAACAGTTGATATATTTGAATTCATAACATTATCATCTCAGTTCTTTCCTTTGTCGAAAATGTTGTCTCAACTTTCTTTCCACAGATCTTGATCGTCTTTTCTTCTGGTATTTCCTCCGATGCTATTTTATTCACATACCAAGATTCGACATGGGTAGTGCACATCAATACCTGTTTGTTTTCTACCTTTTGTTTTTCCTTTTTGGAAAATTAGCTGTTCCGTCTGAGCTAACGGGTCAAATTAGACACGCGAATTTTGTTTCAAGAGAGCTTCCTATTTCAAGGGCGTAGGAAGATTTTCCTATTTTTAGAATCGCTAGAGTGCTTCGATTTTTCAGCGAGAACAAAAGGTAGTTTGCTCGCACGGCGAGTATTTCATTCCTGAATTGAGAAATGATGCGAGACGCTTTAAGTATATTTTAATGCAGTGAAAAAGTAAAAATCAATAACCACAGTTTTCGTGCTCAAGTCGATATGGGGAAATGAAGATACTAATCTCGAAAAAAGGAATCCAAACATTTTTTTCTAGTTAACACTTTAAATCTTAAATTATCTGTATAAAGGAGTAGAGATCATGTTTCAGTTAAGTAAAACAGCAAGTTTATGCTTGCTTTGCCTGTGACTGTATGGCGAAGAAGAGTTCAGTCGAGTTCCCCCTAAAATTTCTCAGTAAAGTTTGTAGGTAGGTGAACGTATTGTATAGTACCCCTCCCCTTTGGCTATTGTAAGAAGAAAGGGCAAAATTGGGGTGGGACGCGTTTGTCCTTTCAGACTCGCCTGCATTCGACCTTCACTTTTGTCAAGAGCTGGCAAATCGGAGCTTGTGAAAAGTGTAAGAATATATTTTGAACTAGTCAGTAACATTATAGTATTTTTACAATAGAATTTTTAAAAATTCGTATCTTGTGGCAATTATTTTGCATGCCGATATTTTGACAATAACGATTAAAGAAACTCGAAAATTAACTAAATATATGTATATAACGCGAGTTTTAAAGTTATCTTACAATAAAGGAAAAACAACTTCTTGACTTTTAGTTGGAACTAGTTCTCGTAAGTATATGAATCTTTCTAAATGTCTAGAACTGCATCTTGTTATTGTCGCTCCAAATTCTAATTTTCTCCAGGTTTTTTTGCAATCAAAACAGTATTTGTATTTGAGGATTTTTTTGGTTATATTATTCAAGAGATTATAAATTTGATTTATAAAAAAAAAAAAAAAAAAAAAAAAAAAAAAAAAATCCTAAAATTGCAAATAAATCTAATATAAATAGAAAATTTTCACAGAATAAACTTTTAACTTTAATGAGTGTTTATAAACTTGGTAACTTTAATGAGTGTTTATAAACTTGGAGATTAATATAAGAAATTTTAGATTCTTAATGGATAGTCATTCTAACAATATGCATTTGAATTTATATCATTATTCTTATTAGTGGAAAAATTTTTAAATATTTCATCTGATATTGAATTAGACCTTAAAAAACAACATACTACTTTTTGAAAAAGTAAGTCAAATTCATAGCTTTGTAAAGCAAACATATATATATATATATATATAATTTTGGCTAGATCTTATTTTATACCGAAATCAATAATTAAAATATTTTATTTACCTCATGCTGAATGACTATTTTTCTTTTTCCATCGTTAACAGCTTTCTTGCTCTCTAGATTTTCTTCAAATTGCTAAAATGACTTTTAATTTGTAATAGAGGAGAATTGAAGATTTGTTCATGTATTTATAAGTATGTTGAAATATTTAAATTTGGTGGCAGTATTTCATTAAGCATATTTTTCCGCCATTAAAAAGAACAAGAGTTTGCAACTCAATCCTCAAGTATGAGGTGCTTTGGTCTGTAGTACCACAGGCTTCAGGTTCGAATCCTGGCGGTGGCATGGATGTTTGTTGAGGGTTCGGAATCCACGTTAAACTGTAGGTCCCGGTCTATTTAGCCCAAAGAGTGCAAAAAATGGCCGTAGAGCGCTAAACCAGAACATCAAATAGAAGGATACCACAAACAATGACTACCAATTATTAAGTTGTGTGGCCGTCATATTAGTAGCCCATTGCTATTCCAAATACCTTCAGAAACGTCTTTCTTTATGCATCAGGCTATTTACTTTTTACAATTCCTGCAAAATGATGATATATATAATAATTTTACAGAGAGGAAAAACTACCAGATTGCTCTTTTAAAATAAAAACGTTGGTATTGTTAAATAAACAAATTTTATTAAAATAAAATGTATAAATTTAAGAACGTTAATGTGAAGACATTTTAAAACATGAAGCGAACAATTGGTTTGGGCAAAAAGTTTGAACTTGCAATTCGCCGTACTTCGGGGTTCAATGACAACGTGCGCTGCTGGTGAGCATTAGGTCTGAGGTTCTATCCGCTGGCGGCTTTGTTATAAATACTGTTTGAAAAAACGAGGAGACTCGGTGGAGTATGTGATGTTCAGCATCTTGCCTCATGAGTCGGACTACGTGGTGGGAAGTTTTCCGGGTTTTCTCCCATATGATACGCAAATGCATGGGTAGTTCCCGAAAGCAATGCCTTCCTTCATTGACACGGAGCCAAGTCAAACTTCTACCTACGGATGTTCTATCACAACAGAAGCTGCCCCCTTTTCTCTCCTTTTATGAGAACATACGGGTTCATGGACATGGTCTAGATGTTGCTGTCGACCAAGTGGGATAATAAAAGAACTTATAATTCTCATTGATGAAACTGCGGTTAAAGATAATAAGAAGACGCTTCACAATACGAAATTTATTTTTCTACTGTCCATCTAAAAACACCCACTCCTTAAGACTAATATTCATTATTTTAATTTATTCATTTAAGTATATAAATTTTTCTCGGCTAAAAGCATTATATAAAACATTACATTATATATAAAATGCATTAAAAGTTTAATTAAATTAGAAGGAATTTCTTTCCGGTAGTATTTAAATTTTAGATTTTGTTTTCTAAAAAGTTTATTCACAGTTATTTTATAGCCTTATGTCAAAAGATGCAAAGCTGGTTTTATTTATTTAATCTAGCAAAGATTAGTTTGTTTCTATAACAACAAGGAAAACCATGGATAGCCGTGCCATGAATTTGAAGTAGAAATGTGGTTTTCATGACCACAGTTTTCTAGTTCGTTTAGAAGGTCAGCATTTATAATTGTTTTGAAATTGTAGAGAGGCCAAAATGGTATGCCCTCGATTCCAATTCTAAGCTGGTATACTAGGAAATGAAAACTATCAAGTTATTTTGTGAATTCTAATCAATTTTTTTTTTTTTTTATAATTGTTTTAATTTTCTTTCACAAGACAGTTTCTTCCGGGCTATAAGAGACATTCTCGGATAAAAAGAAATTTCGTGTCCTAAGCTTAAAAAAAATAATAAATAAATAAATCGTTTTCAGAAATGTTTTCATTTTCTTTCAAGTACTACATTGTTCAATAGTTTAAGTATGAAAAGAAAAAGTAATATTTTGTAAATGCCAAAAATAACTGAATTACTAAAGCTTGTACCATATTCTGAAGCATTTGAAAATTTTACGATTCAAGGCAATTATAATCCAGTTGCCTTTTATTTCTCTCTTTTTAATATATTAATATACAGTAGAAATTTTTGTTTTTTGTTTGTTTCTTACCTCACTTGGTCGACAGCAATATCTATAAGTCCAAGAACCCGTGTGGTCTCATGGAAGGAGGGAAAGGGGGCAGCTTCTGTTCCCCCTTAGGTAGAAGTCTGACTTGGCTCCGTGACATTGAAGAAGGGGGACAGTGCCTCCGGGAGGCCCTAACCCGCATTTGCGTAGCGTATGAGAAACCCCATAAAACTCTCAGCAGGTAGTTCGGCTAACGAGGCAGGATGCTGAATATTACAAATGCCATCAAGTTACTTCGTTTTTTGAAACAGTGTCTGCAACAAAGCAGCCTGCTGATGGAAACTCGACCCTATTACTCACCAGCGGCTTTCGTTGCCACTGAGCCACTAGTCCGGCAAAATAAATCGTAATTAAATCAAACTATTTCTATTGGTAACTTTTACATCACTGACATGGAAAAAATTATGATCACACTCCCAAAAGATAATTAAATTAAAAAAAAGTTCAATATCAAAATTTTTCTTTATTTGAAAATGAAGCATAAGTACCAATGATGTATATACTTGAAATAGTTTTCTAATTTTTTTTTTTTTTTCAATAACTACCAACAATTCTATAATAACCTTTTATTCCCTTACAACCTTTCTTTAATTTTATATAATCAAGCTAACTATATTTTGAGGAGTTGCAATGCAAGAAAAAGAATTGAACTGAATGAAATATTAGGAATTTCTACTGCACTTCAGTCTTTCGCATAATTGCTGATGGAAGTTGATGCTAATACAATTTAAAGCTATATCATCGTATTTTATGGAAAAAAAAAATGCTTAAGATGTAGTTTAATAGATATTTATAAACCCTGATAGGAATCTCTCCTAATTTTAAAATAGATTTAAATTTTTTTTTTTTATTTAAAATATCAGTTAGATTGAATATTTTCATTATTTTAATGAGGATAAAATAATTTCTTCATTTAGAATTTCAAATGCTGCTAACTTAATGAATATTCTTTTCACGATAAGGATATCACATACACATGTATACAAAGTATAAAAACGAACGTTCATAAGTTTCTACTTTTTATAGATGTATTTCAGGAAAACTTAATAATTAAGAAAGTTGAACTGAATAACCTATTTTCTTTTTATTATTATTTATCTTTTTTTTTTTTTTTTTTTTTAATCCTTTGGGTTCTTTTTTTATATAATAATGTTTCAAAATATACAAGTATTTTTTTTACTTCCACTACGTGTTTCCTTCTAAAGTAACAATAATTCAATTCTCTAAATATTTTATATTTTAGTTTCCTGGTAGTAATTAACTATTAAGAATATAGTTTTAAAAGCTTACTGCTTAATTAATCTTATTTTTTATATATATAAAATTTCCAAAATTTTCCTTTTTCTGATTTTGCTTGTCGAGTGCTAAAATCTTAACTATAATTCAGTTTATAAATCATTTTTTTTTTTTTTACTTATTACACTTGGTAGATAGAAACATCTAGACAAAGTTCAAGAACCCGTGTGGTGTCATGGCATGGAAGGAAGGGAGGGGGGGGCATCTTCTATTGTGATGGAGCAGTAAGTAGAAGTCTGATTTGTCTCCGTGACGCTGAAGATGAAGGCAGTGCCTTCCTTGATGGCTTTTAGGGGAAACAGCCTCGCGTTTGCTGATCGTATGAGAGAAAACTCCCACCAGGTAGTCCGGCTAACGATGGGGGTCTGATGGCCGAGTGGCTGGCGCTCGGTACCACAGGTTTCGGATTCGAATTCCGGCGGTGCAATGGATGTTGATAGTGGTTCAGAACCCACTTTGAAGCCGTAGGACCCGGTCTCATATAACCGTAGATGCTGATGCCGAACATCACAAACGTCATCGAGTCTCTTCATTTTTGAAACAGTGCGTCTACAACAAAGCCGCCAGTTAATTGAACCACCGCCATAATGCTCACCAGCGACGCACGTTACCATTAAGCCATGAGTCGGGCTTAAAACTCATTAAAAAAGTGCTAAAATAAAGCTGTTTCGAAATATTTTTATTGTTGCAATCATAACAAACCATTGGTTTGAAATATTCTTGCTGTTACTGTCAAATATTTGTAAATTATAAATTAGTTTTACCTAATCAAATGTAAAAATTTTTAATTTTCACTCTTTAGTATTTGTTATGTGCCATAAACAATATTATGCAACAATATTATGTTATCAACAATATCAACAATATATATTATATCAACAATATTATGTTCTTATTTACTGCTGGCTAAATCCTTTTTGAATGTTAAGTCTTAAACTCGGAAGAGTATTTGCAGTTAAGGTCAATTTAAATCGTTTTATAGCATTTACTCATCCGTAGAGCTCTATTTAAACCGTTAGAATCAATTTGCCATTCTTTATCGTTTTGTTCCGGGAAGAATATTCAGATGTCAATGTTATGCAAACGAGCGGGAATTTCCGTTTCGTTTTTCGCGTGTGACATTCGCTGATTTGTTCTTGGAACCGCCATCAACCTACGATATTCAACAACAGAAATGGCCGAAGCGTATATGTTAAGCATTGTTTGGACGATGGTTCTGTAGGAAAAAGTAAAAGCTTTTGAATCAGGAGGAAGAGGAAAAACTATTACTGCAAATGCTATTTGAATAATAAGAATTCCTCTGAATTTAACAATTTGTAATTTTATTATGTAAGCTTGTTCTGATTATTCGAAATGGTCTTGGCTGGATATCTGAACAACACGCGCAATGTATAAATTTGGCGATCAAAAAAATATAAAATATGATAATTAATATTAAAATTGTCTTAAAAAGTATCGTTTTTCAACAAGTGCCAATCATTTGATCATCAAGGTCCAAGGGGAAAAATTTATCATGACCTCTATTACATTTTTTAAGAAACAATTATCTATATTTCGAAACAATACAATTTCTTGAGAATTAGATTTCATGTTTTCTCCGATATTGTAATAAATAATAACAGAATAAATTGAATAATTAGTAGGATGATTTAAATATAATACATAAGAAATACAATAAAAATAAGAAATGTTTATGTTACATTCTGTGCAAGTAAAGTTAGATATCTTTTCAAGAGACAGTCTTCTGTTTCAAGCCTATCAGCTAGAAAAATACTTTGCTGACAAAACAATTTCTTTAGTGCAACAATTCAATGAATTTTTAATGAATACAGAAATTTAATGTTTACATTAATTATAAGAGAAGGGTAGTCAATTAAGAAGTTAATTAAAAAAAAAAATTAATGTGCTCTGTTCTAAATTTCGTATGCATTGATTTTAGTTTAACATAGAATTTTGTTTTGATAAAATGTTACTTAAATAAAATTCTGTGAATAAAAAACGATTCCATTTTTTAAAACGATAAAAAATTCGTTTAAATAAACGATTCCATTTTTAAATTTAGTAAAACACATTTAAATAAAAAACGATTCCATTTTTAAAAATCAATAAATTGATATTTTCTATGAAGTTTAATTATGACTCATGTATTATACTATTCTGTGTATATTTTTGATTTTAAAATTTACAGAAATAAGTAACTGTCGTTTCAAAGAGCAATGTTCGTTTAACAAATGATCGAGAGTGAAAGCAACCTAAATATATCTGGAAAAAAATTGCTCATAATTATAGTACCTGTGACACAAACCCCTTAATTCAACTACTTTTGTACGTGATCAGCAACATTAAGGCTCTTCAATTTCTACCTAGAGCTATAAACAATTTGACTTGTTTTTATGTTATGGGTTCATGGTGTCAGGGAGTCAAGCATAATGTCCTGAAAATGATAATGAAACATGTTGCAAGAAAGTGGCGTAAGACCCATGAGAGGCCCTTCCCTATTACAGAATCTGTTTTGAAGCACTGACGTTGTATCGTTTTAGCCTAAAGAAAAGTTATTTTTTTTTATCGTGAAAGTAATTTTTTATGACAAGGGTGTCGATATCGGCTCACGTCTTATCTGTTGACGAAGTTCTGCTTCAATGAATTAATACATTTCAGACAAAAGAAAATTATATAATTCGACATATTCTTGGTTTTTTTAGTATATTTACAATGTGTTTATAAATAAAACTGAACGATAGCGAGTAGACATTTTTATAATAAACAAGTATTGATAAAAAAGAAAATTATTTCATAGATTTTGATAACAGATCAAATTATTTTCAGTAGTCTCATCTGAAATTAGTTTCGATTTAAATAAAACAAAGTGATTTTTTTTTTTACTTCAACTTTTTTTTTTTTTCCCACCTGTCGTGAAAAAGTGTTCCGATATTTTTCGAGATCAGATATTTTTCGATCATAAATTTATAGTAATTCAATTGTAAATTTATTGTAGTTTAATCATAAATTATTTTAAAGAATCAAGTATTTAATTTTATATTTGAAGCTTTTAAAGCATGTTATTAAACATACCTAATAGTGGGAAATTTCGTATTTATTTTATGGTAATATTCTCGAAAAATGAAAAATAAAGCAATTAAATTTTTTTTTTTTTTTTTACGTGTATAAGAGAGGTGTGAAAATAGCAAAACGATAAAGTTATTTTTAAAATAATGATTTAGTATTTTATACGGTAATATGTACACAAAATGGCAATCCCTTTTTAATAATCTTACTATTTTTTGCTTTGCAATATTGGGCAGTTTAAGGAAATTCCGTATCCTATTTCAAATATTTTCTCGCATACTAAATAAAATATAATTAAATGTGATTATGACATGTTCATCACAATTATTTCCTCTCATAGAAAATGTACTCAAATAAAAAACAAAAAAAAAAAGCTACATTTTGTTATTCGAAATTATGCAATTATTGACTTTCTTCCAATGAGTGAAGTTTCTTATTCTAATATATTTTAATATATCGGCAGCGAATGTTAATTGTAGGTATATTTGAGTATGACTGACAACAAAAGGTATAATAAATGAACCATTTAAAGACCCTCCTTTAATAGATATACCCCATATGATAACTCGTTCGGTAAGCTTCAGTGTTCCAATTGTAAGAGAAGTTAAGTTACCGGGATATCACTTTTTTGTCCGATCATTTAGTCTTCCTGATGGTCTAAATGACAAGCAAAAATTCTTAATTAATTGCAATGTCTATTCTAATTAACCTCTTATAATTGGAAGATATCCACTTTTTATTTGGTTTCAGAACTACACTCATGTCCATAAATTAAGGATAATTCAGAATCACACAGAAATTGAACTCTAAATTAAAAATTTCACCTGTAGAATTATCACACACATCTTGAAGAAGAATATGCAAATTACAGGAAACCACCAGATGGCACGGATAGTACGTCACAATGACGAGAGTGTAAGAGAGGGGTATGTAAGGAATGGTGGCAAAGAAGTAAAATTGTTCACAAGCTCTTTAAAAGCCTTTCAGTGCAATAACCGCATAGTTATGGCACAAAGGAAGCATTTTGATGATTTTTTACGTGGTAGAATTATCGGACGACTGGAATGTGGACGTACCCAGCTGGAAGTATCCGAGGGACTTGGAATCACCCAGAGTGTCATCTCCAGGCTTTGGCAATGATTCCAAGATGATGGTAATGTGAGTAGATGTTACAGCACAGGTCGCCCCCGAGTTACAACGCCGAATGAGGACCGGTATTTAGCAGTTACTGCCAAAAGAAACAGACGGAGCACAGCATCAGACCTGTCTCGTCAGCTCTCTTCAGCTACCGGTACGACAGTTTCAAGGCAGACCGTGTACAGACGCTTAGGGCACATTGGTCTATATGCTCGTAGGCCTGTCAGATGTGTTCCACTTACCGCAACTCACTGTCGCCTGCGATTAACCTGGAGTAGAGAGCATGTTGTGGACACCGCAACAGTGGTCTGGTGTGATGTTTTCCGACGTGTCCACGTTTAGTTTGCAGTCTGATTCTCGCCGGACTTTCATATGGAGAGCGCCAGGTACCCGTTACCACCAAGAGAACACCATTGAACGACACCGTTACGGTGGTGTAGGATGGCTCGTTTGGGGAGGAATTATTCTTGGTTCCAGAACTTGCTTGATGAGTGGTGTAATATTCCCCAAGATCAGATTGATAATTTGATACTCAGCATGCCTAGGCGTTGTAAGGCCTGTCATCGGCCGGGAGACATACTCCATATTAACCATCATACTAACCATGTTATATTGTTTTTTGTAAATAGGTTCTTTTTTGAAATTTGCTCCAGTGAGTAAAAATCGCAATTTTTATTAATTATGTCAAACATATAGCATCTTTTTTGCTCTTACCTTTTGTTTAATAAATAGACTTTTACAAATAAATCAAATTTGTTTTGCTTCTGTCTCTTTCTTTGCCTGAACTTCATTATCCTTAATTTATGGACATGAGTGTATTTCCTTGGCAACAGTTTTTCTAAAGCACTTCTAAGAATAAACAAATCTTTTGGTTTAAATGTTTATATTGTTTTTTAACACACACAAATTCTAAACATCAATTTCTATAAGAAAATTTCCATTTAATTTCTGTTATTTTAGTTGCAAATATTTCCCAATGTTGTAAAATTAGTCTATATAAAATGCTAGATCAGGATGTTGTGGGATCCAGATAGCTTTATTTGAGTAAATTAGAAGTAAAACTCTTTTTCCATCCCGTTACTTAAACTAGATAAACAGAGCTAAACAATTTTTAAAATTAGTGTTAATATTGGTAACTTAATTTAGCTGTGAAATAAACTTTTGTATTTGAAATAGTATAGTAATATAAGCAGAAAAAGTTGTTTGAGTTTTGTAAGATTTTATGAATAGTTTCCATTTTATATATTAAGAGTAAATTTTACCAATTTAAAAATATTAAAAAATAGTTATTATTGCTTAAACTTTTTAGCATTCTAAGCATGTTTTTCAAATGCAAATAAAATCTGTTTACGAAAACTTTTGAATCGCTGTATAACATCATTATCTTATTTTACATAACTACCCCATATAACCCGCCGTTGCACGGCATCAGAAAATAAAACTTATTAACTCTTTTTACATAAAAGATATAAGTTGGTAAATTTTGTATCAAAGATCAGAGGTTTTTAACTATATCATTCTTTGCGGTTAATTATTAACTTAATAAGAGAGAATGAAATCAAGAAAAAAATCATTTACCTTCAACTGTTGTCCAGAAGAAAATGAATGCAAGAAACTGCATTGATGATCAAACTTTAATATAAATTTTTGAATTAGATTTCCAGTTTGTTTAATAGTACTTCAGTTTAGTAAATGCAGACCAAAATGGAAATGAATATTGCAGCAGATATTTCATTGTGAATATCATACCTATGACCTAGAATTTAAGTTATTGAACATTTACATGCTAAATATTCTTTTCTTTCACTTTATTACTGTTTTGCGTGAATAAATGAAATTTGTGGTAAACACATAAATATTTTGTAATGCTGTACGAAAAATTCCACAAAAAGTCTTGTACTTGAAATAGTATAGTAATATAAGCAGAAAAAGTGTTTTTTTTTTTTTTTTTTTTTTTGTAAAATTTTATGAGAAGTTTCCCTTTTAAATATTAAGAGCAAATTTTACCAATTTCAAAATCTTAAACAACAGTTATTATTACTTAAACTTTTTACATTCCAAGCATGCTTTTTTAAAAGCAAATAAAACATGATTACGAAATTTTTTTAATCGCGAGATAACATCATTATCATTATCTCATTTTACATAGCTAGCACATATAACCCGGTGTTGCAATATTTCAGAAAATAAAACTTATTTCTTTGATACAAAGTAGTTAATAAGATGTTAAGTTTTGTATAAAATATCAGGGTTCTTAACCTTATTTTGTTATATGGTGCCCTTTTGTAAGTAAAATGAAAGTCATGGAACCCTTTGTCACAATTATATTTTTAAATGTACAAAATAAAATTAAAATAATTCAGTTATAATAAAAACCATTAAAAATTTGCTCCAGTAAAAATTCTTTCCTAAAAACATTAAATAATAATAAAATTTAATAACAAATATAGCGATTCAAATTATATTACTAAATGTTTGCCAATGTGAATAGTAAATGTCGTTTAATGCAAATTGAACAATGCAGTTTAATTTATATAGGAATTAATTTAATTGTTTTTATCTCATCCAAGCTCATGGACCTTTTGAACCAAGCTTACGGAATCTGATCTGCGTGAATAGTTTCCTTTTCTTAGACAAGATTGCAATTTAACAATAAAACCGTCGTGAAGTTCATGGTAACGTTCTCCTTTATAAATATTTCTTTTCTCCCCCATACTATACATCCCTTTTCTGAATTCACCCTATGGCTATCAAATTTCGAATATCTGGAGACAGAAGAGAGGGAATGCCTTGAATTGCACCTAAGGAATTGTCAATATACTTTGGGTTGCAACACTGGCGCTTCTTCCGAGCTACAGAAGTCTAAATTTTCTTTTCTTTCTAATGCAGCTGGCAAACACTTAGACAGCTTGGTCTTGATGCCTTAAGGCAAGCGCCGCACAGACGCTACTCACTTTGCATTACCCAGGGGGCGCTTGTAACTTGAAGATAAGCCACGGACGCGGAGTAACAATGCCCCCGTAACGCTTAGACAGATTGGTCTTGGATGCCTTAAGGCAAGCGCCGCACAGACGTTACTCACTTTGCATTACCCAGGGGCGCTTGTAACATAAGCCTCGGACGCGGCCCCCGCAACGCTCTACGTCATATTAGACCGAGACCTACGGTTTAATGTGGATTCCGAACCACTACAAACATCCACGGCACCGCCGGGATTCGAACCCGAAACTTGTGGTACCGAGCGCCAGAGCGCTGGCCACTTGGCCATTCAGGCCCCAGAAGTCTAAATTAAACACGGACATTTTCATTGGTAAATGGCAATACAAATTTTTCTTACCTATTAAAAAAAAAAAATTTAGATGGTTGCAATTCAGCGGTTAGTATGTTTTAATACATTTATTTTGCGTCAGTCTGTCTGTGAACAATAAATAAATAACAACATCCTCTATGAAAAGTTTGCCAACTATGAAATAATCTTTGTCAATTTTGGTGAAATGTGAATGTAAATTGTGGCCGTAAATAGGCAGACACACACACAAGCACGCACAAACTTTGATAAATATATAAAGAAATTATATGTATTCTAGCACATTTTTTTTTCTTTCTAATGCAGCTGACAAACACAGACAGCTTGGTCTTTGGATGCCTTAAGGCAAGTACTGCACAGACGTACTCACTTTGTATTACCCAGGGGGCGCTTGTAACTTGAAGATAAGCCACGGAGTAACAATGCCCCCACAACACTCTACGATCATATTAGACCGGGACCTACTTTTAAAGTGGATTCCGAACCACTACAAACAACCATGGCACCGCCGGGACTCGAACCCGAAACCTGTGGTACCGAGCGCCAGAGTGCTAGCCACTGACCATTTAGGCCCTATTCTAGCACATAATAAGTTTAATTTTCTGAAGCCGTTTTTTAACTCTTTTTTTTATATCAAAGAGATAAGCTCCTTTTTCATTGCTAGGATGGATATCAGTAAAATATATTTTAATGTGAAGAATGAATCATAAGTTGTTTATTTAGTATTTAATAAATATTAAGAGATACAATAATATATATATATATACACACACTCCCAACTCTAGATGCTTTTTTTAGCCATTGTCAGTTATATATAATAGTCCGATCTTAAATCAATCCCAGCAATTTTAAGTGATTGGCAATACATATTTATAAATACGCGATATATATGTATATAATCACGTTTATATATATATACGTGATTATAAATACATATTTATTTATATACATAGCAAAAGTAAATCGTATCAGGAATTATAAGGTATTGAATTCGCACGGCATATAGGGTGTTATCAAGGGTAACCTGGGAATAAAGTCGTCCTCTTAAAAAAAAAAAAAAAGGTTGCTTCTATATATAGGAGTAAAGAGATCGCCTTGGTAGATTGAACAAGACATCTGTGTATAATTATTTTACACTTTCTCACAGAAAAAGTTTAGACTCGGTAGTACAACCTTATTTCTGGTAAAAAAAATTTTTTTTTTTTACCATGAAAAATCGGTGATGATTTAAGATTCTGTATCAAAGAATATTATTATTTTATGATTTTCCTAGGATGATGAAGTTTAGAAATATTTGTTAAGTTCGCTACTTTTTACAAGGTTTTAATCATTTTTTTTTTCTTTCTAATGCAGCTGGCAAACACATAGACAGCTTGGTCTTGGATGCCTTAAGGCAAGCGCTGCACAGACGTACTCACTTCGCATTACCCAGGAGGAGCGTGTAACTTGAAGATAAGCCACGGACGCGGAGTAACGATGCCCCCGCAACGCTCTACGATCATATTAAGACCGGGACCTACAGTTTAAAGTGGATTCCAAACCACTACAAACATCCATGGCACCGCCGGGACTCGAACCCGAAACCTGAGTACCGAGGGCCAGAGCGCTAGCCACTCGTCCATTCAGGCCCCAGGTTTTAATCATAAATGTTATAAATCACTCATATAGTATAAATTTCATATTCGTAGGATTTTTAAAACAGCTTATATGGTGTCCCGGTTTTATACGATATGATTTGGAATTTTCTAAATTTCACATGGAAAAGTCGGGGAATTTTATTTTGTCTGGAGAGTGACCACTCTGGTTATACCAGGGATGGGCAAACTTTTTTTGGTCGCAGGCCAAAAATCGAAAAAAAAAAAAAGTCTGGCGGGCCAAGATAAATTTTTCTAAAATTTTAAAAACAATATACAAGTATTACAATTTAAATATGTTAATGAGATGAATGAAATTGTGATTTCATTTTTAAAAGTTCCTTATATTGAAGTTCGAAGTGAGATGTACTGATTCTAAGGAACGAGGATAAATGCTCATCTGTCAGTCTACTTTTGAAATAATTCTTTCTAAGTTTCATAGTTGAAAACATTTGTTCACATATGTAAAATGAAGCAAACATAGCACTAATTTTCTCGTCGTGACATACTAAATTTGGGAAACTTACTTTCGATAATGATTTGTAAAGCTCTAACTTCGGCATATTTAGAAACAACTGCTTGAGATGATTGTTAAATTGCAACTCAATTAATTCAACCTGCAAATCTGACAAAGGCATGGTAAAAAATATCCAATTATGTTTGAAGGGCACTGAAATCTTGAAATTTGCGTTCGAACTCAAAATGTAGTTTTTTCAAGTTATCTTCATAATTCTTAAGCTTCTCTTCATTTACTGAGGGTATTAAATTTCATTTCGGGAAATGAGATAAAAATACTAATTTTTTTAATAAAAAAATAATATTTAATCAAAGTAGATGGATGTATAATATATAAATATATATTTCTTTTAATTTGCCTCTGACCGGCAAATTAAAATTCTATCCGCGGGCCGTAGTTTGCCCATCCCTGGGTTATACCAAGGTCTGATTGTGTAATAAACCACGATTGTTTTTGGGAGGAAAATAAGTCCCACTCGATTGAAATTCAGTCCTAATTCCCCCGAGTTGAAAGTTGGTCAACTCGAAGCGGTGCATTTCAAACCGGTTTCAGGCGAACGTGTTGAGGCTAGTGATTGGTCAAATCTTGTCGCTTAAACGCTTCTCGCCTCGGTGGGCACAGTTTGAAGGCGGAAACCAACGAATCGATTACTTGTTGGAGATGCTAGTCAGATATACATGGCGCAAAATTTTGAAAGAAAAAAAGTTTAATAATTAGTGTGGAATTTTTTTCATCTAATTTTTATATTATGTTAATTTAAAATTTTAAATATTGAAATAATTTTATTGTAATTGAAACAACTTCGGAATGACCTTTCTTCCCTATTTATGCCGCCGTTTGAATCCGTCCAAACTTAAGCCACTTGCCAATTTTCCACACAATCGGTAGTCGAACTATAACAAATATTATTTAAAGAATAGTTAAAAATATATATTTGTAACCTGTGTCTTAAACTGCTAAACGAATGAATTCTTCACAAATGTTGATGGTTGTAGCCAACCAGCTTCTCTGAAGAGCCCCACCCCTTAAACAAGTTATTATCCTACTAATATTATATAATAGATAAAGGAAAATGTAAAAGTAAAACAATTCAATATAATTAAAAGAGGGAAAAAAATTTAAATTATGCTTGTAGCTGCAATGTAATAAAATGCCCACCTTTAATTTTGAATATTTAAAGTATGTTAAATATGTGTTTGCAGTTTTATTGTGCTTGATTATATTCATTATCATATTCCAGGATGATAATCAAATATACGAAGTTACACATATTTGAATATACAAAAAAAGTTTTAATAAAAAAAAATATTTGAATTCCATTACGAGAAATATTTTGGAATTTTATATGGCGGAATAAATCAGCAATAAAATTACTTCAAGTAAATGTCTCAGCCATGTTTACATATTTATTCATGAAATACGTAACTAAATGGAAGTGGTCACAAATTTATCAGTCACCAATTTGACTGACAATTTATGTTATTTGTAGGACTTCACTAGGATATTAATTGGTTAAAGTAACAGAGCGCACCACTTAGGAATGATTGGTATAAATGTATACTATATATTTAAAAAACATCTGGCAATAGTTTTTGTAGTTAACAGAAAAATACGGTTTTCCACAAGTTAATAAAACAAGTATATACTGATTGGAAATATTAATGATTCTAGTACAATATACTTATTAAAGCACAATCGAGTAAATTAATATTTATAATGGGATGTATTGCAAGAAAAATCCACGTAGAGGGAATTCAACTTAAACCCTTCTGATTGCTAGGTCATGTTATTTATCACTGGGGGCATTTGACGGTATAACAATTAAAAAATTTGTCCCAAAATTCTCAAAAACTGTTGAGAGGTACGCCCTTTGATAGTTAATATCCTTGTCATAACCTACACACAGTATAAATTTTATTCAAATCCGTGTCAGACAGTTCATGACCTCTTCTTGTAAAACAAGATTATAATATTAGGGGAAAAAATCCTTTTATTTTTATACGAGATGATATATTGCCTTTTAAGCAGATGCAGTTCATTAAGAATTTTAAAAATTTGAAGTATTTGTAAAATATAATATTTTAATGATCATAAATGAAGTGTTTGATAAATCGAACATCAATCACAATAATATTGCATAATTCTACAATAATATATATTCTATAAATTTCTTGAATTCTAAAAGATTGGAAGACATTACATTAAATAATTTACAGTTAAGCTTAGTAACTTTTTTTATTAACAAATGGTTAGTTGCAAAAAGCATTTTAATGAAATAGATGTAATAACCAAAACTTCCTTCATTTCAGATGATATAATTTAAGCATAATTTTACTCTTCAGCCTGAATAGGGCCTTAAATGTAAACATACAATTTTCCTTATATTATTATTACTGAAAATATGCCAAATTGTAGTGTAAATAAGTGCTTACATATTGCCATACACATTTCAATTTTATTTGAGTGTTGAGATCATATATACAATTGATCTAGTTTTTATCTGTTTGGTGAGTCTTCATGGTTTTTATAGCTTGCTTTTAGTTTAGTTCTTAGTTAATGTTCAGTTACTGCAGGGGTGCACATACTTGTGAGGAGATCAAGCCATATATACTCACCAACTTGTCGGCGGGTAGTGCATACACACAATAAAAAACCTTCTAAAATTATTTGACATATTATATATAAAAAATGAAATAAATAAAATGTTAAGAGTGACATATTAATGTATCAAGTGTTTTAGTATTTGATACAGTTTCTGTAGTAACCAAGCAGAAAACTAATTAGTCATTTTTTTTTTTATTATATATATATATATTCATGTCTAAAAAATTTACAAATATGTTTATCCAAACAAGCTTGAATATTTCAATGTATGGTCAAACCTGTTTTTATGCAATTTTTGTGTGTGGTATATGAAAATTCCATCAAATTTAATTAAAAGATGTAATTGAAAAGAAAAATAGATGGCTGTTAAAATAACATCCAAATTAAAAAAATCCAACAGATGGCCCACCTGATATATCCTCCCTTTACCTTGAATGTTATTAGATGTGAGGTAGTGTTATATCGTGAGGTTTTGATTTACATATTTTCTATTCTTACGCAATCCCTATTTACTGTATAAAAAAATAATTTTTTAAATGTGTTGCAAACAATATATTTTTATAGCTACTTATGAAGTTTATCAAATGATTTCTTTTATATGGTCCCTATCCCTTGCAAAAAAAAACAGGTTTGACTGTATTATCTATCAAAAACAATTACATTTATTTTGTTAGTACAATATTAAAATGGAACATGTTTTCAGCAATAAATATCGTATAAATAACTAGGAGTTACGTTCTAATTATCAGAAAATATCAAGTTAACACAATAAACTCTATTTTTTATTACTAATAAAATTCGTTTTTTGACTATTGTACATGTCATATTTATACTTTTGACTATCTGGATTACAACTGATTACTTAAAAATAAAACATGAAATTTAAAGTGTTCATTATTTAAATGTTTTTTTTTTTTTAAACTATAGATATTAAATCTTTTCAGCTCAAATTGAAATTGAGCTAAATTAATTTTTTGACTACTTGGCAAAATATTAATTTGGTTTGATATCTTTCAAGTATTAACCAAATATGGCCAAATTAACTAATAAATTATCATATGTTAGCAGAATTTACAAATAATATTTTTTAGATATTATACTTGAATGTGTTCAAATGCTTTGTTATAAATTTATTTGAATAATAATCAATATACCAGAATCCAAACAGCATATAAAAATTAATTTGAAGAATCTTAATAAAATGAAATGAATTCAAACACATTATTAAAAGATAAATTTTATTTATGCATAATTTACTAAGAATAAACAAGGCTGAAACACACATATAGGATTTAGTATTGGTCAGACTGTAACTGACATGCTGAAAAGTCAACCTGAGTTTAACAGTTATTGATATTCTAGCTAGCGTATAGCTACCACATTAAAAGTTTAAGTCAACATATATCATTGGAAGCCTTAATAGTTGTATTGAAGAACGAGGGGCTTCCTTTCCACATGCTAGGTTTCTACCTTAATTTTTAGTTTATTATGAAGCTTTTATATAAAAGTACAAAATGAACAAACTTATAATTGTTAAAGATGATTTCGTTAAATGTATTGCACTAATTTCATATAGAAGGAAAAAAAGAAATTATGGTATTCCTTAGCTGTTAAGACACTTGGAAATTCTTGTATAGTGTGTCAGTAACTTTTTAACTATGCATCTAACAATTGATAGATACTGAGATGATTATTAAAAAACATTTAATTCAAATCTACTGAAACATTTTTTTTCCATAATCAAACAAAATAATATTATGTAATCTTTTTATTTTTTTTAAACATGTATGGTGTTTTTTATTCTTTTTTATGGGAACAAGAATGAAGATTTAATAGTAGTGGGGAGGGTGTTTCCAAATGCACTAGAGCTCTGAATTTCATTCTTGGCCATACATTCTATGATGAAACTTGTTTTGGTATGTACAACTGCCTGTTGAAGTTTTTCTCGTCTTCTTTGAAGTATATTGTAAAAAATATTTAAATTTATTTATTTCAAACATAGGATTTTTTTAAATACTATTGAATTAGATCATGTTAATAAAACAGAAAATCAATAAATAACTTTAAAGCTCTATAAAAAGGGTCTGGGCTTTGGTCTTTGGCTTCAAGAAATACTAATTTGATAGAGGGTTTTTTTTTTCTTTGTAAAATATCAACATTTTTTAAAACACTAGGAGGTATTAAACAAAAGCCTTTACAAAAAAAAAAAAAAAAAAATATTGTTTGAATTCATTATAAAGCATTTCTGATCAGAAAATGTTTATATGTATTTGTCATGCATAATAAATTGCAAATTCAGCAGAAGTAATATCTTTGTTGCACGTTTTTGAAGATATTAAAATAAAATGCTATGTCTTCAAAAAATATTAAAAACAAACAAAAAAATTAAAGACAATAAAAGAAAAAAAATAATGTAATTTTATTTATTATTTGATAAATTTCTAGCATAACTTTTGGAAAATCACCTAAATCACTGAGCATCAAAAAAAAAAAAAAGAAATCAATACATAGATTTTATACTTCAATAAACATGTAGTCTTACAAATTAAACTGTTTATCAGTTTTACACTATAAATAAGGAAGTCTGAAAGCACTCTATTGTATTGGCTAAAAGACCTAATAAAATTTAGCATTTAATGCTTCTAAATAATATACTGATTTTGTGATATTAATAAAACATAAAACTTCAGACATTATATTTTACTTGTCTCTTGAATTAAAATATATTTTTTAATGAAATATATTTAATACAACTGGCTAAATTACAATATTTCTCTGCAGTTTTTTTTTTAATTACTGCAGGCGGGTATCATAATAATGCATACAAAAACAATAAATACAAGCATTTTATACTCAAAATTATAATCAATATACAAGTGGTCTTTGATGATTTCACAGCATTAAGAAAAACAGTAAAGTTTTGACTCTTATGCATGTAATAAATTAAAACTTTCAAATAACACTGTATCTCAAAAACTTTAAATAGTGTAAATTGGTTACATTATATTGACTTCATAATATACTATAAGAAATTTGTTCCCTGACTTTAAATTATTTTATTATTCTAAAAATATGGCCTTTTTTCAATACTTTATATATATCTGAGGTAGTCAAGTTATTTAATACTTAGAAAAATTGATTTTTTTTCACATAGTTAATATTTTACACTAAATGTATGTAACAGTTATTACACAAAACAAATTTCTCCATAAAATGATTAAATTAATATCGTGAGATGTTTGTTTCTTACTTGCTTAATTGAGATGTCTGACATTTTTATATGAACTATAACAATCAAAATAATTTATAAATTGGTTATAAAATACATAATCACTAAAAAGAAAGAACATTTAAATAAACATTTGGGTTAATCAGTTTTATTAATTAATCAGCATGCTTAAGTCATAATCAAGATTCAGTCAGTTCATATTAATCGGATTAATCAGGATTTATTTAATTAATTGTTTCATGATCAATTATGCTTCAGTGAAAAAGTTTTAAATTAAAAAAAAATGTAATATAAAAAGGATCTCAAATTTTTTCATTCAAAATAAGTTGCAGATTTTTTATAATTTGCTCTATTTTTTTTTTTTTTTTTTTTTTTTTTTTTAAGTCAGCACATCTCTTACTTTAACCAAAACATACAAATATAGGTGAAATTATTAATACAATGCAAATCGTTTTGATTTAAAAAGAAATTGTTTAAAACATTATTCAGTATCTTAAAATATAATCTTTTGATGTTCTTTTTGAAGTAATTTAATATTAAATTTTCCATGTTATTCTTTTTGTTTACAGCACAGCACTTTATAATTAAAAAATAGTTCATATGAAAATGTCAAACTATCAACTAACCAAGTAAGAAACATTTTGTAACATATTAATTGCACCATTTTATAAATATTTAGTATATCAGTAACTTTAATGTTTAGAGGGTTTTTTAAAATAAAATTACAAAAAAATTATATACAATCACAGTTAAATGGAGATATTATTAAACTAATCTACATATTATAAAATAAATTGAGTAAAAATGTCTCAAATAAAATGCTCTTAAAAATATTATTGATGATAAAAAGAAATAGACATGTATCAAATTTAAATTCAACTAAAAATAACCTCTGATCTTGCAAAAACAAAATCTTCATTAAAAAGAAAAAAAGCAAACTCTAAATATATATTGAAAAACATAAGTTATTTGTGTAAAATTATACTCATCATGCACTAAAAATTTAAACTGATATTTAAATAATGAGCATAAAAATTAACACTTCAACTTACGATGAAATGTCTTCCATTGAAAAAAACATTTTTACTGAACATATTTATCTATCACTTGAATAAAAAATATAATATGTATGAGACTATTTAAATAATCCAATTATAAAAAAAATGTATCTAATATATGAGGAATTGGTATTAACATCCTAGTATTCTGCATGAAAAAATCAGAGTGTTACATCATAAAATTCAGTATACAATTTATTGTAATATTCTTTTTTCCAAATGAGTGTTTACTTCTCTATATGTTATAGTATATGGCAATAAAATTAGTGGTTCTGAATTTATAATATTTTAAAATTAAGAATATGCAAGAAACATTTATAGTGACGTGAAGAAATCCTTTTATACAAAACCATACTTACCTGAATAATTTAAATATGTTTGTATACATAAGAAGTTCATAAATTTTTCAGAAAAAGCAAGTGATCCAAATTAACCTTCAACAGAAAAAAAAAAAAAAATTATTCATATGAATATAAAAAATTAAAGTATGAAGCATAAAATATGCATCAACTACATTTAAACCCATTATATTAATAGAGAGATATTTTAAAATTTGAATCAGAGGGAACTGATTACAAATTCAAAAATGATAAATTCTGCATGCCTATATTAAAATTAATAAAATCTAACTTAAATTGTAATATTTTTCAATATATACTTATCGCCATAAAATTACAGCAGCAAGATGGATTTATCAGACTGCTACAAAACATACCAAAATGATTGCATATTATATAAGGCCATTGATAAGTGCATTTACTCTAAGTAGTCTACTATAAATAGTTACCCTGAGGTATACAGTTTAACTGCCATGGAAACAAATATCAGAATTCAAGAGGGAAAAATCATTAGGATGATGCTGAGTGGTTAGCTTGGCCCTTCCAATAATACTGTAAGGAAGTGTTAAGAGTGATGGGCAATAACAAGTTTACAAGCACACACACACACACACCTGCATCTACATCATTGTCCTACATAAGCAGCATGATCATAAAGAGTTCCAATAAATTGCAATTAAATTTGTGTATTTATTTAAAAGCCTATGGTATACACTTCAGCAATGTTTAGTGTTTGGATAGGCACACCTGGTGTAATGATTTGGGTTGACCCTGCAAATAGCACTCAATTCCCTATAGTGATGCTTCATGATACCATACATGCCAAGCATGCATTTCCAACATCCTTCAGCCACATATCTTACTTCTCATACATCAGCTTGTTGGGAGGCATTTTTCAACAAGATGATGTTAGGATGACATCAAGTATGTTACAAGACTGCATCCTTAATATTGACAAATTTTCTTGGTCTTCTGATCAGAAATTTATGATAGAAGTCGGATGCTCTTAGAAAATTGGTAAATGAGAAGTTGCAGACAATCTATATGTCTGTATATTTAAGCTAGAAGTGGCCAATGAGATACTAGACAGTGCATTTCTTTGAGTTTTCCTGTAATAATTTGTCTTTTTGTCTTTCATTTTTGTAATCACCTATTTTTATTAAGATTACAAACACTCATGTAATATTTCAAATTGGTTTAGACAATTCCCTCAAGTATATTAATTTTTATAGTAACAATTATATTTAACATTTTTATAATGTGCACAAAAAAAAAAAAAAAGGAAATACATAAATTATTTCAAATTAACATCAATAGAATAAATTCATTTATGTGTTACTTCAATAAAATTTATTTTGATTTGTATACAACACAGAAATATCAATTATTTTTAAACAAATTCCTTATTTTGATACAAGATAAATAAAAAAAAAAAAATTCTAAATAACCATGTAAAATACAATTACCTCATAATATAATGTTCATATCAGTTTTAGGGGGAAAGTTTAGCTTTGAGTGCTTACAGCTATATCATTTAATGTAAAAATATAACTTAAAAAAAATAGTATGATGCTCACAAGCATTAAACAGCAATATATATTTAAGCAAAAAAGATTTCTTTGCCGGTTATCCATAAACATTTTTTAAGTGTACAAAGAATATACTTTATCATGTGAGAAATCTACTATGATAAATTACATAAATTAAACAAAAAAAAAATGAACTTTTATGGACATAATAATATATACTAAATATACCATAATTTTTAAAAATAATTAAAAATCTATTCATCAAAAAGGAACCAAAACAATCTAAATATGTAAAGATACAACACTGTATGTTAGAATTTCTTAAAATTACTTTTCTTCCAATACAAATAGAAAAAAAAATGTAGATATCATGAAGTGATATTGGCTTCCATAGTAATATAGTATTTTAATATAATGAAACTGCAAACAAGCTTTTAAAATTATAATACATTGTAAAGCATCTTCTGTTTCAATGCAAAAAAAACAAGTGTCTTGTTTTATAAATTTTAAAAGCGGTATAATAGTAAAATTTGTTAAACTATCATTTTAAAATTCAATATTATTGAATATATTAAAAAAAAATAAATAAAGAAATTTCTTTGTATTATTTTTAAAACATATTAATATATAACACATGGAATTACTTACCTTATTAAATCAAATGTTCATTTGCATAAAAAAAAAAAAAAAGCCAATTCCTTTTATAGAGAAATAAATGCTCCAAAATGAACTGTAATGAAAAGAAGACATTTTATTTATAGATTGTACATAGAAAACACATAATTATATTAAGGGAAATTCTAATAACAAACATATCAAATTTGATTGAAAAAAAAAGGACATTTTTTAAAGTTTTAAAAGTACTTTTAGTACTAAATTTTTGTTTTACTAATCAGTTAGTGTTAAATTTTATTAACTACATTTAAATTAATGTCAAACAATTAAAAGACTGTAAAATGAGCAATTTCATTCAATAAAACTTATTTCATTACTTAATATAAATTATACTATGAAATTTACTTTCTCTAATATTTAGTAAATTGTATGGAAAAAAAATTTACAATAAAATGTATCAAATTCAGCCATTCATTCAAGCTGTGAATGTAGCATAAATTTGACTTCCAATTGATGATACTTGAATACATTTATTCCCTCCGTAAAACTCATATCTCTGTAACCATGCAATAAAAAGATCTGATGTCAGCTAAGATCAGACTGCAAAGTATTATCATATAGCCTATGCATTAATAAGCTTTTCCCTAATGCATTTGACCCTTATAGAATACCTACAATTTTTGATTTCGCTAAAAAAACAACCTTGCATATCAAATTTCACTGCAAAAGTATGATTTTACCATTGCCATTTACAAAAGCCCACAGCAAATAACCCTAATATTATTTGTAAAAAGTACATCTAAGAAAGTAAAAATGACAGAGTGTTGTTAAGGTATATTCAGGGCAGAATTTAGATGAAAAGAGTCCTAGGCTATTCCACTTATGAGGCCCTTTCACCTCCCATTTTTAAGTTTGTAAATTACATGAGAGATAATAAAATACATCATTACTGTGATATATATCAATATGTTAAATGAAACATGTTGTGACTGGTACTAATCTTTATAAAAAATGTGGCACGAATAATAAAAAAGTCGTAAACACTTATTCTCAGCACCATATATAGTACTTGTAACAATAACTAATCAAAACATATAGCCATTGAAATCAGTGAGCGTATGAACTATACTTTGATGAAATCTAGTGTGTACAGACTCAATGAGCTGAGTGCATTGATCTTAACCAATACGTTTTTATGTTTGTTTATTAGTCGTTTGTGTAGAATTTTTCCTTATTTTCGATTCAGTGCTTTAGTGTTTACAGGATAGTGTAATTCTAATTTTGCTAACAATTTGAATGTAGGCCCCTCTTGATCTTGAGGCCCTAGGCTGAAGCCTAGTTAGCCAATAGGAAAATCCGGCCCTGGATATATTATTAATTTCTTAGTAAGTTGGAATAACTAGGATTTGTTTATTTTGATACATTTTATGCATATAAATATTTTATGAAGATTAAACAGTTGCTTCTCTATAACTGTAATATATGCTTAGAAAGACTTGTATACCATTTTAAATCAGATAAAGTAGGATAAAAGCAATCCGTTTTAAATATGTAACTATACAGGTTTTGTAATTCGTTTATATTCTCTAAATTACATTCTCTCTCTCCTGCTTTGGTCATTTACAGAATGTTAACTAGAGAATTAAATATCTTTTGAGACTTTCATATTTTAACATTCTTTTTTTTTTAAACTGTTATGAAAAAAAAATAATTCATGCATTTTGCTAATAATGTATTGCATAGCTGAAAGAATTTTTTTGGTTTATTACATTATACAAAAAAAAATTATTTGAATTTTAAAATTTTTTATTCTAGATAGATAGTTTAAAAGAAAGATTGCATTACATTCTTTAATAAAGGCATAGATTTTGAATCACAATAAGAAAAATAAAAACTAAAATTTTTCTGAAAATAAAATTTTTACTGCTTGCATACAAACACAAGAACAAATGCACTGGTCAAAATTACGAATAAGTCTATCCGCGTAAAACACCATGCAAGCATAACTATATGCCTCATCTAAATTTCTGTATCCCCATTTTGTAGACATATTCTTAATCTGGATCGAATTTAGAATATTGATCAAAATATTCCAAAACTATATAGCATATATTAAATGAAAATCCAATGTCGTAATTAAGTCCTCTAATATAGTCTAAGTATGTTTGTTTAGGGGGAATTTCGATCATTGAAAACGGAGTTTGTTTGGCGATACCTAAGACTTTTGGCGATGGCTTACGATTTGATTGTCGGAATTCGAACTGAGTTTCCTTAGTTCAGAAACATATTCACCAGGCCACTTCAGATTAGGAAGTGCTTGATTAGTATGCATAACTCGAAATCTTTCCTTTTTAAGAACAAAAACAAAATTGATGTTTTCCCTTTTTCTTAACTTCATTGCACACTTTTTTTTTTTTTTTTAAAAAAAAATATTTAAAAACAACCAATAACTAAATCGACTTGTATGATCTTAAAATGGATTTGAGTCTCAGGAAACACAGTCACACTAAAAAGAAAAAAAAAAAAAAAATTTCAATCACAATCACGTTCTAGAATCCACGTACTATTGCATAAGTTTTTTTTTTTTTTTTTTTTTAAATATGGAAGGATTTTAATCTAATGATTACAAATCACCAATGACTTTTCTGGAGAGCGCTTATGGGTAACTGCCCCCATTTGAGTGCCGTATGGGAGAAAAACCCGGAAATCTCGTAATAGTCAGCTTGATTGTCAATGCGAGATGCTATATATTTATCTCAACCACCATGGTGTCGTTTCATTTCTGAACGAATTGGCTGTCTATCGGTTCAAACCTGTACCCCCTCCCAATGCGCACTTTAAAACTGTCTCCTGGTTATAACCCTTTGAACGCAAATTACAGGTTCTATCGTACAGATAGAGCCAACCAAAAATCCTGCACGAGTAAGTGGTGGTACAGGCATTTATATTAAAAGCAGTATTAACCATCACCATATTCCTACTCACAACTTGATTTTATAGATGCAACCATTATTGAAGTTAAAATTAATTATTTTCCAGCTGTCAAAATTATTTTTGTTTACATTAAACCTAACGTTCCAGGTGGTTTCCGGTGGAGGACTTCAAAAAGTTAACCAAAACCGGAAACAATGTGATTCTCGCTGGCGATTTTAACGCTCTTCACTCCTCTTGGAACTTTGGACATTCTAATCGATATGGTTTTACACTGAATCGTCTTATCCAAAGTCAAGGGGAATGAAAGTTGTTCCCCCTTAAAGTTACTAGAATTGACCTTATAAATAATCATCGAGGTAATGTGCTCGATCTTGCATTTTTTAAATATATCCCCTTTAATTATGATATTGAGGTGCTAACAGATTTAGATTCTGACCACCTCCCCGTTGTTCTATCCTTAGATACCAGCCCTGAATTACTGAAAGTTCGAGTCAATTAAATACTAATTGGGAGAACTTCAGGCATGTGATGAATAATAAAAATTTACCAAGTTTTATACTACGATCTCCTGTTGACGCAGATACCAGAATACAAGAATTAAATGATATATATGTCACATGCCTGCAGGAAAGTTCTACCCCTAAATTTAAACCTCCACCGATTAGATTTCCAATAGATATCAAAATTTTAATCAAGCAACGCAATAAATACCGCCGAAAATGGCAGCGAACCAGAGATCCTGAATATCTCAGAAGTTACTACCTCACTCTGGACGAAGTTAGGAGTGCAATCACTGTCTTTACACAGCAACGCTGGCAAAATGACATAGAGGCCCTGACGCCTGAGTCAACATCACTTTGGAAGAAATGTTCCCATCTACGCAGACAATATCACAACATTCCGCCCTTGCAGGGTGCCAACGGCCGAACAGCTTATTCCCCAGAAGACAAAGCGGAACTGCTCGCAGACAGTCTCAAATCCCAATTTGAACTTAACCACGATGTTGAAGATAAAAATTTCTTCGAACACGCCAACTCCACAGTCACAGACTTCTTACAACAACCACATACTAATGACTTAGATTTAATAACTCCACAGGAAGTCTGTGATATCAGAAAGTTTAAAAATAACAAAACCCCTGGTCTGGATCTTATTAATAATCGCATGTTAAAGTCCACTCCTATTAAATTTATTCTGTATATTACCATTCTTTTTAACTTTCTACTTAGGATCTGTCATTTCCCAGTTTGCTGGAAGACTGCCGTAGTATGCCCCATTCCTAAGCCAAATGCTAATTTGGCTTACCCTCAAAATTACCGTCCTATCTCACTACTTAGTAGCTTGAGCAAAATATTCGAATCTGCGTTACTTAAACGCCTGAATCAGCATTGCGAGCTTCACGACTTAATTATTCCTGAACAATTTGGTTTCAGAAGGCAATTAGGAACCTGTCACCAATTACTTAGGTTGACAGAGCTGATTCATGACGGCTTTAACGAACGCAAATCTACGGGAATATTATTTCTGGACGTAGCCAAAGCCTTAGACAAAATTTGGCATAATGGCTTATTATTCAAGCTCATGCGACTTGATTTTTCTCCCCAAATCATTAAGATTCTTTGCTCCTGCCTGCAAACCCGAGTTTTCTTAGTCAGAGTAAGTGGAGTTACTTCCTCACCCAGACCAATAGAAGGGGGTGTACCACAGGGGTCGCTATTAGCGCCCGCCTTGTTCAATATTTTCATAAACGACATTCCGAGGGATTGACAGACGAACCTCTTTTTGTTATGCTGATGACACAGCAATTGCTACACAAAACAAAGCACCACAACTTGCTGTTAAAGACCTTCAATTTTATGTTTACAAATTAGAAAAATGGCTAACCACCTGGAAAATCAAAGTAAATGCAACCAAATCAGCCTGTATGCTATTTACTCGGAAGCGTTCTATTTCTCCATTAGGGAGTATCACTCTTTTTTGGCCAGCCCGTCCCCTGGGTAACTGAATATAGATACCTGGGGTTGTTTTTAGACGCACAATTATCTTTTAATTCCCATATTAAAAACACAGTTGCTAAAGCAACTGGTGCGAGCATTAAGCTCAACTGCCTAATTTCTCGTAAGAGTAGGCTTGCGATCAAACACAAGCTCCTGCTCTATAAGTCTATCATTAGACCTATTCTGGTTTATGGTAGCCCGATTTGGGCCTCCACTTCCCTCACCAATATCAAGAGACTTCAGGTGTTTCAGAATAAACACCTGGCTATGATTGCTGATGTGCCATGGTTCGTTCGTCGAAAGATCATCCATAGAGATCTAGACGTCGAACCTATTCCAAATTATTTAATCAAAATTTCAAAGAATTTTCTTGAAAAATGTCCTCAGATTAGCAATGAGTTAATCCGTCGTCTGCCGACCTATCACCCTGGGGTGAAAAGTTCGCAGAAACGCCCAAGGGCTGTTTATGACGTCTCCTATGATTGTTTCCCTCGAGTTAAGAGACATCATGGCTGTTATCCTGAACAAGCGATCGCGAGTTCAGGTAACGGAGTGGATTTAATACTGTAATTTTACGTCCACTGAGACTAGTTAACCCACTGTGTATCTGAGGAGTCGTTTGGCTTTAAAAGTTTCGCGGCTCTATTTTGTAAACAAAACGAATTGGCGCAGAGGTAAGGTGACGGACTCCCGACCGTAAGGTTGAGGGTTCGAATCCGGCACTCGGCTCAATTCACTATTTTTATATTTTTGCTACGATGTGCACCTCAATCCTTTCTTAACGGCTAGTGAATAGTTAGGTTTTTATTGTACGCTTTTTTACCCCTTTTTTGTTAGGAAAATAAAAGGATGGAATAAAACCAAACAAAATAAAAAAATAAAAATTATAAAAATGAAAATTATAAAAATACGGTCCTGATTGTGGCCTTTTTTATGTGGACTAATCATTTACTTTTCAGCAACAACCTACAACTGCTCTCACCGTTCAGCATAATCCCTTGTTTACTTGGTTCAATGAGTTATCATAACTCTGTTTACTTTTTAATATTTTGGCATCGACAACTGGTCCCTAATTGTACTGAATTTAATTTTAACTTTAATTTCATTTATATTGTATCTTACTTTTATTTATTATTAGTATTTTTATCTTTTTTTTTTTTTTTTTTTTTGAGTACCATTTAACTTGAATTTTTAGAAATTTTATTTTATTATCTATACTAACCTAATTAAGCAGCCAATTTAAATTTAAAGCATATCTATTAATTAAGATGAGGAGGTTTTAAGGGTATTTCCCCAGTTGGTACTCCGTAATCGATACGCCAGTTGCCAGTTGCCAGTTGCCAATGCGCACTTTACCACTGGGTCAAGTGTAGGGCTTTACAAACATTATAATCTTTTTTATTATCTTTTTTGTTCCTCAGTTTGAGTAGAAACATTTGTGTATAGCAATATTTCTCAAAAATTTGCTGCTCAACTAAATATAAAAAAAGGCGCGACATGTTCTCTACAAATATTATTTAAAACACTTTTATTAAATAAACCATTAATGAAATATAATATAGAAGTTAAAATATAGTATAATAATAGAATATAGTAATATTATAACAATAGTAGTATGTAAAGTATAATAATAGTAATAGTAATAAGTATAATATAGAAGTTGAAATATAATATAGTTATAGAATTTAAAAATTGTTAACAGCTTTACAATTCAATACTCATTTTGGTTGATTTTAATTGAAAATAATGTTTAGCAAGATGATATTCTGAAAATCGTGGGCCAGTTTAAGCGAGGAGTTTCGACGAAGACCGTAGAATCCTGTGTGTTTCATATTAACAATCAGGCGATAGCTTTTTTAATTATTATTATTTTCTCTCAAACAAAAACAAACGTGTGACAGTTAGTCCTTCCGAAAAGCATCGCCCGTTCTATTTCATTTTACCTTTCGACGGACTGTTCGTGACTACATCGGTCTTAAATGTATGTATGACAAAATTTTTGAATGCTTTTAATATTTTTGAATAAGAATAAATGTTATAAACAAACTAATTAAAGAATTAAAACTATAATGACATTTATTGAAAGGGAAGGGCGTTCCAAATTTTTCTCTTTGAAGGAAATCATAAAGTTAAGAAGTTTGAAAATCTTTGGCAAACATCATTGATAAAATAGTAATATTATTTTCGTCAACGAATTCATAATGTCATCCACCTTGAAAGAGACTTAAGAACTTGTGGCGGCTTTGTGAAGGTTGCGTAGTGTTATTAAAATCCAGACGGCAAAAAAAAAAAAAGACGATAATCAATTTTCACATTTACAACATCTTTATTCCATTTCTAACGCCAAATACGTTCTGTTTTCATTCTATCGGGGAAATTCCCTTGTTAACAGTGAAAGTAGAAGTTGTTAAATTCTTACTCCATTTTCCATCAATAGGTGTCGCTACATCACTCCCCTACCAGTAACAAAGTTACGTTATTTTAAAAATGGTAGAAGAATTAATATATCTATACAAATAATAGCTAACAAATACACATTGATAGAAATTTAAATTGCACAAAATAATTACAAATACAATTACATATAAACATTTACATACAATAAATCAAGTTAATTTTTAAAATGGACATGGACGAATTATAATTTTGAAGAAAAGTCAATAATGTCATTGAAACGAACATGAAGTTTTACTTGTCTTCCACAACGTGTTGTTGTGTTAGCGCAGCTAAACGTCGAAATAGTTCTGAAATAAATTGAGTGCCTCTGTCAGTAATAACACAAGTAGGTACACCAAATCGAGTAATCCAATGCTCATAAAAAGCTTTTGCTATACTTTCTGCAGTGATATTTGATAACGGTAACACTTCCATCCAAGAAGTAAACCGATCAATACACGTCAAGCAGTATGTGTATCCATTAGAAGGTGAATAAGGTCCAATTAAATCTATATGAACGACACTAAATCTCTCATCTGGTGCTTGAAATTGTGAATATTCTGATTTTGTATGCTTAGTTATTTTATTTTTTTCTGACAGTTGATGCAAGTTTGAGTCCACTGTTTAACATCTTTTTTCATATTTGGCCAACGGAATCTTTTAGTTATTTCTTTTACAGTAGTTCGAATTCCAGAAAGAGCTAAACTGTGAATAGTATTAATTATTGTCATTCGAAAATTTTTTGGTATGAATGGTCTGATACTGGAAGTAGAGGTATCACAATACAAGAGCTTTCCTGATGGCAATTGGTGTTCTTTAAAATGTAATGATATGGAATGTAATTTCAATTGTTGCAGTTCATCATCATTAATTTGTGAATCTGCTATCAAGTCATAATCGACAATAGGTGAATCGATGTCCTCAATTCTAGATAGCCTGTCAGTTACCATATTGTTTCGACCACTGATATGGTATAGGTTAGTAGAGAATTGTGAGATATATTGTAGGTGTCTTAGTTGTCTGAGGGAGGCTTTATCATTGTTTTGCTTAAAAGCGAATGTTAACGGCTTATGATCAGTATAAATATTGAAATCTCGACCTTCAAGTAAATGCTTAAAATGTTTAATGGATAAATGTATACCCAAAAGTTCGCGGTCGTAAACGCTATAATTTTTCCGAGCATCATTAAGTTTTTAGAAAAAAATGCAATTGGTTTCACCCATTTGGTTCTTTTTGTTGAATAACTGATCCAATAGTCCAATCAGATGCATCTGTGAGAAGTGCCAGAGGGTAATCCGAGTTGGGATATGCCATTAACGCTATTTGAGCAACATCTTGTTTGCATTTTCAGAACTTTGTCTAGTTTCATCTGTCCATGGTATTTTGAGTTGATCTTTTTTGTAGATCCTTTCAAAAGTTCATGTAGAGGGCTTGAGGTTTTGCGGTATCATTTATATAATTACAATAAAAATTGATCATTCCTAAGAAGGAACGTAATTCGTGCATAGTTTCTGGCAATGGATATTCTATGATAGCTTTGATTTTTGAGGTTGAGGTTGTGAGCCTTCCGCAGATATTTGATAGCCTAAAAAATCTATTACAGGTACTCCCAAAACTGATTTGCTAATATTAATCCATAGACCATATTTATCTAAACGCTGGAAAACTATTTTAAGATGTGAACGATGTTCTTCCTCGCAAGAAGAGGCGATCAACACATCATCTAAGTATGGAAACACAAAGTCTAGACCATAAAGAACTTCATCTATTAACCTTTGAAATGTTGCAGGGGCATTTTTGAGACCAAGACTCATCACATTGAATTGATAAAGTCAAAAGGTGTGATGATGGCAGTTTTTGCCTTATCTTCATCTGCTACAGGAATGTGATAATATGCTTTAGTAATGTCAATTTTAGAAAATATTGTTTTGTTAAAATATGTTGAAAATCCTGGATTCGTGGTATGTTATATCGATCAGGTATAGTCAAATTATTCAATCTTCTATAATCGCCACACGGACGAAAAGAACCATCTTTCTTTGTTACTATATGTAAGGGACTTGCCCATTCTGAGCTAGATGGACTAATAATGTTATTGTCTAGCATATATTTAAATTCTCTTTTAGTTATTTCCAACCGTTTCGGATCTAATTGACTTGCTTTACAATTTATGGGTTGTCCTTTAGTTATAATATGATGTTTTACATTATGTTTAACATTTGAAAGAAGAAAATTTGGTTTTGTTATATTGGGATACATAGAAAATAAATCAGAATATTTACATAAGCTGCTCGTTGTATTTACACTTTCATTAATAGAGATGGGTGTAATGTCACCATAAACTGCAAGGTTAGTTACAACATCAATTAATCTTTTATGCTTTATATCAATTAATAAATTGAACTTATTTAAAAATCTGCACCTAGTATGGGTTTACTAATTTTGGCCACAATAAACGGGAATTGAAATTCTCGGATCAAACCCAGATCAAGATTTAAAATTTCTGTACCAAAAGTATCGATTGCGGTATTATTTGCAGCATATAATTTATAGTCACTAACAAATTTGTGTTTAGAAGTATAAGGAATAAGACTTACGTCCGCTCCACTGCCAACCAGAAAGCGTAAACCCATTTTTTTGTCGTTGACAAATAGACGGAATTGACGGCAATGTGTTGTATTTTCAGCAGCAGAGTCTGCCGTTAATTCTGTTGCTGATTCTGGTTTTCCGAAGGATTATTTTCCATGCACATGGAGCTTTGCATTTATCAGGGAAACATTTTTCTCGAAAACGAAAATGGTAATAACAGTATTTGCCGGAAGGATTATAATAGCGATTGCGAGACTTACTTCGATCATAAGAAGAGTATCGACCTCTATGTCTTAGTTGGGAACGAGAGTTCCTTGTGACACTTAGTTTTTCAAGTTTATTATCCAAAGATGCAGTTTGTTGTCGTAAATCAGTTATGGCATCTGATTCTTATGAAACATTATTTCTTACGCAGTGAAGTTCATGTTTTGATTGCATTTCAAGAATACGATCTGCCATTAATGAGAGTTTCTCAATTCCTTCATCACTAACTAGTAAAATATTCCGCACAGAATCAGGCATTTTTTGTAGAAATAACGTTGTTAGCACCTTATCAGTAATTCCATCAGTAGCCAGGTTTCTCATTTTTTGTAAAAGTTGACTGGGTTTAAGATCTCTAAATCAAGTCCTGTCAGCAGTCTCTGAAGACGTTTATTTTCGCTTTTTTAAAAATATTCAGCAAACGTTTTTTGCAGCGGTATATTTTGTTCTATTATCATCACTTATAATGTCCCACAAACTTTCAACAAATTTCGGTTCTAATTGCGAAACTAAGTAGTTGAATTTTGTATCCTCGGCTGTTATTCCACAAATTGAAAACTGTGCTTCAACTTGAAAGAACCATATTTCTGGTTTTTCTGCCCAAAAAGGAGGTATTTTGACACTTACCCGCGCTACTTCATCTTTTTTCGCCGATCCATTACTTTCAGTCATTTTGTAAATAATTCACGGTTTGCAAATAATTCACGGGTCACCAAGTATGTGGCGGCTTTGTAAAGGTTGCGTAGTGTTATTAAAATCCAGACGGCAAAAAAAAAAAAAAGACGATAATCAATTTTCACAATTACAACATCTTTATTCCATTTCTAACGCCAACTACGTTCTGTTTTCATTCTAGCGGCGGGAAATTCCCTTGTTAACAGTGAAAGTAGAAGTTGTTAAATTCTTACTCCATTTTCCATCAATAGGTGTCGCTACAAACTACAAATAGTGCAAATTTCGTTCCTTTCGAGTATTTCGTATATTCCAGACGTGGTGTAAATTTGGATCCTGTTTTATCTGAATATTCACCTTCTGTTGATGATGATCTCTTACTTTCCCCTTTATTTGTTGTCCAAGGGTACCCACTGAGCACCATAATTTTTAATATAGTTATCGAACATGTTATTCTAAATGTTTTAAATTCCTTCACTTGCGGTATCTTTATTTGTGAGAGTAAAATTAAAATCCTTACTTATGATGATAACCTACTAGTGTGTGCAAATTCGGTAGGTGACTTGCAATCATTTTTTAGATCTTTCTCATCAAACAGCTTCTTATATCGGTTTTAAATTTAATCATAGTAAATGTGCATTTTTATATTTCAACTTGTGTAACGATAAGCTTCTGCATAATTTCTCCTTGGATGGAATATATATATATATAATCTGATCTTATTAAACTTCTTATAAAAAGAATTTATAATTAAATTATTGCTAAAAAAATATTTGGCGGAAAAAAATGTCAGGAATGGATGCGATATAAACATGTTACTGGAAATAAGCCGCTTGTTGTAACAGAAATCTAAAAGGAGCGATGAACGGATTACTAAAAAGATCGTTCAATTAATGAACGAGTTACTAAAGTAAGCATATTTGCATATTCCTATTCTCTATGAACTTGACTTGACTTGATGGGTCTTTGAAATTTATGCTAGTATTAGCTGCTTTATCTCAATTTATCCAAATGTTATGCAAATTTTAAAAACCACTGTGATGATGAACGCTAATATATAATGAAAAACTCAAAAGCTAAAAATTCGCTAATTCATGATGATCTGTCATATGGGACAGTTCTCATTTTAGGTTTTGAAAATGATTTGGATAAAATGTAATGGTGCACAGCAATTCTGGTAAACCAAAATAAAATAAATAAAATAAAATAAAAATGAAATTAATAGATGAAGCTATTGATTGACTAGATCTTAACGCTATAAAATTGGAAATATAAAATCTTTAAACACTATTTGGAAACAAGATAAAAAGAAAATTAAAGTTCTTCATTATTGACTAAGTTACGAGATTTTACATAAAAAATGAAGAATTGCTACAGTTTTGTAACGCGATCTTCAGTCATATCGAAAATCCAGGAATAGGAAAAGAACATCTCAAAGTGTAAATTTCCCTGAAACTGCATTTATAAATAAAAGAAAGCTAATTGGTAGAAATAAAATAGAATGTGCTAAAAAAATAAGTATATAAATTTTGAGGATTTACATAAAAAGAATACTAAAACGTAAAAAGAGGCTAAAACGCTTTAAAAAACGAACCTAAAGTAGCATTGCAAGTTAAATCTCCAATCAAAAAATCTTCACTAACAAAATTAGCAGTAAGTTTTTTTTTTTTTTTTTTAAGCAGTAAGTAAATCGTTACAGTTCCTTAAATCTTGAAAGGAAAATTACTTTTCCCTTAATATGACCAGCTCCCTCTGGTGGCTTCCCCTCATTTTTTACATAAGGAGGAATCCTCTCTATATTGGTCTCAGTTCTTCATTACATTACGACCGCGGTTTTGTAAATTATGCGACTGAATGTGGTGTTTGTTATGTAAAAGAAACTTATCGTAATTTTAAAATTCTGTCTCTATTTTGAATTTTTTTCCTGATTAGTAATTTGAAAGAAACTGTTTGTTTCAAAATTTTGCGATGGATAATAATGAATCATTGTTTCCCTTTGGAAAGAGTATTCCTAAAGATGCTCAAATCATAGATGCCATTTTAAAAGAAATGAACATTCTTGATTACGAGGATACAGTTTTAAGTGTGTTATTGGAGTTCACCAATAGTAAGATACATTTAATAGTGTATTCTAATTTTTATTTGATTTTAATTTTAAACTATATTGCCGCTTGGCCAAGGGTAAGATTTCCTGTGATAAATGAAAGCGAAACTTGTTGTTTTTCTAACTAATAATTATTTAATTAAGTATATTATTAAAATGTTGGTACTTGCTTATTAACGGTACCTTGGCACCGCCAAATCTGTAGCTGCGGTTGGCGCGAGTGCTCTTTATTAGCGCGACTGTCACCAAGGTACCGTTAATACGTAAGTTCCAAATGGCTAAATTATAATTGATATTTTCTTTCCTACGTATATTTTAATTATTACTTTTCTAATGAATGATTTTTTATTAGTGTTGTTCTGTATTTTAGGAAATTATAGATGAAGGAATAGTATATTTTTGTGTTCAATGTTTTTATATTCTTAGAGTGGATTTGTCTGTGTCTTTGTTAATTTCATAGAATGTACTTTTTATAGTTGCATTGATTACTTGTAAATAAAACTTGCAAAAAAATTAATACAAATTTTCTTGGGTATAAGCAGAAAAATTCATACTTGTTATATATGATTTTAAACTTCTTCATTTTTCATATATTACTTTGTTTTTAATTTAATTATTTCAATATTTAGAGTGTATTCTTCTGCCATATCTTAGAAATTAATTTCTTAAAACTTGTTTTATCTTTTATACAAACTGACGACGTTTTCTAACTTTCTGTAATTGGGTATATGTATTTTATATTTATTTCAAGGATATATTTCTGGTGTAATTGATGATGCTCAGCTACTAGCAAATCATTCAAATAAAAAAATTATTGATGTTCCGGACGTATCTCTTGCAATAAATCAGCAGAGTAATAGATATTTTATTACACCTCCCAATAAAGAAGTAAGTAAAAATTTAAGTATTAAAAAATGGAGGATTTATTTAATATTTCATACTTGCCATTACTCGATTAGTAATAACTAGTCAAAATTCTGACAATTCAGCCGTTAAAATATTCTTGCAACAGCTACTTAAATATACTTAGGAAGAGAGAGAAAGCTTTCATTAACTAACACCCTAAAAATTTCTATAAAATCTATTTTATTTATATTTATGCTGGTACATGAATAATTTATGTCTTCAAATCTGTTTTGTTTTACATATATTCTTTTTGTGTTGTGTTAATAGAAAGAAATGTTGGTAAAAGTTTGTTATATAATGGTAATACATTTTTTTTTTTTTTTAAATTGATCAAAATTGATATGCAATGTTGAATTCTAGTTTTGGTATATAATTTTTTTCATAGTATTTTTCTGTATGTTTAAAATTGCAGTGTAAAATACTTTGTTACATATCATAAGAAAAATCATATTAACTGTATAAATCTAAAATTAAGATTTGAGATTCCTTGTATAAAGGAGGAAAGCGTAAATTAGTGATAATGGGAACCTAACGTTGGATAAAATCTTTTAATTTGCATTTTTGTGCAATAAAAATTAATTTGGTTTCATGTAACCCATTCTATGAAGATTAATCATAGTGACGTAACATCTTTAAATTGAACTAAACTAATACTTCTAGTCATTAATGGTTATAAAGAAACAAATATAAATATAAAAACAGCCTCAATGTATTTTATAGTTATAAAATGTATTTTTAAAAAATTGTTTGTCAATCTTATAAGCAAATTGCATTATATTATTTATTATTTAATTCTGATAATTTTTAGATATTTAATTTATTTATATGTATTGCAGATTACAAGCGCTATGGTAAAGCATAAAAATAGTATACCCCTTCCTCAAATTAAATCTAGCGCTGGATTGCGTCTACCTCCCGATCGTTTCTGTTTAACGGCTGGCAATTACACTTTACATTCTCCCCCAAAAAAGGTCTGTAATCATGTTTCTATTTTTATTTTAAATAGCCGTTTTATGTTGAGCTTTGTTAGCTGAAATATTTAAGAATAGCTGCTTTTGCTACGCTAGTACACTAGTAATATAATAATTTATCTTATGTTTGCTATAAGCATTTAACGATGAAATATTATATAAATTTTAATTTCCTTATTCAAATATTTAATTTCATCTATAGCTAGATGTTGTATTTAGTGATGTATTACTGTAATTTAATTATTAATACTTATTAATTTTATTCTTAATTGATTTTTATTGAATATTTTATAAAATCTTGCTTTTATTGTTTATGTGTGATATATATAGTCTGTTCATCAAGAAAAGAGACCTGAAGTTAATGGAATGGTTGCCATATTCTCGCCAAATTGTAGCACTTTTACACTTGTCTCTGGCTGGCAATTTTGTAAAAATTAGTCTCATTATGAGAGAAAGGAAATCATCACTTTAATAAATATTATTAAAGTGATGATTTCCTTTAGTATTTTTTTTCTTACTATTAGTAGATATTAAATTCTGTGTTTAGATTCATAAAGAAAGATTATTTATAAATAACCTTTGATTAACTGACTTCAGAATTGGATAAATAATACACATACCTTAAAAATTGCTGTCGTGGCTTGAACTATCACTGCTGGAGTCCCAGTTGATATCATTGAAAACATTACAGATTCTGTAATCATCATCCAATTCCCTCATTTTCTTTTCTATTTTTTCAGTGTGTTTGATGCATTTTTTTCATTTATTAGTTCCAGTTTTATTCAAACTTATCTTGTACAATTTTTCCACATCTGACAACTTGGAAGTCTTTGTTTTAGCAACAAAGCCTTTCATTTATACCCTAATCAGTTTTGATTGGATTGAGTTTCGGGAGGGGACCATCTTAAGGTAATTTAATTTCAACTTGGCCTTTTTGCCAACAGACCATCATATCTTTCCTTGTATAATTTTACTAACTTCAGAAGTTCAGCATTACTTCGCCATCACTAACGTTTTTTTAAATTCTGAGCAGTAATTTCCATGTCTTCCTCTTTTTGCATATTTGATGCCTAATTCTTTTAGATGATAAAAATCGTTCTCTTAAAAGTTAGTAAATCAAAATCGACATTCACTACTCGGCATTTCATTTTGAAAGAAAAAAATTCATAAATTTTCTTCTGATGGTGTGTCTATCAAAACATGTATTTCCTACTAATTTAATTCAGAAAACAGAAGTTTTACTTCAGACTGTAGCATTTGCTGCAGTTTCATCCATGTATTTTGCTGCATTACTCTGTGTGAATATTCAACTGCAACTTCATTTTGTACTTATTCAAAATCTTTTTCTGCTTTGTGTAAAGGTGATTTCTTCTGTTTCTCCCCCCACCTTTCCTCCTCCTCCTCCATTTTTGTTCTTCAAAAGTTTGTCTCTTCTCAATGAACAGACTTTAGAATAATGTGCAATTCTGTCTTTTTTATTTAAATTATATTAAGACTTATAAAAAATATAATGACTTATTTTAATGTATTATTAAATGTTATTATAATTGCTTGAATTCATGAATTTTAATTTTATATTCCAGACTCGAACAATTATTCGCACCATTCCTAGCTTGCCAACTACGCCAAGTAAAACATCTGCTTTTATAATTTATTTCTGTTTTCAGTAAAATACATTCTTTATTATTTTTTGAATATAACACAATAAGCATGAACCGTATTGAATTTGTATTGAATATAATATGAAATACTAGCGTAGAATTTAAATTCCTTTTAATTTGAATAATATATTAATGGTAAAACATTTTCTGCAGTTCTTTTAGAATAACTACATATATTTGCTTTGTAATTAAATTTTTATTTTATTATTCAATTTGTGGGGATTGCTTAAGATTTCTCATGAAAGATCATAAAATAAATGATAAAATAAATGAATAAGAATAAGATCATAAAATAAATTATTTACTATTTCATTATGAATTTCATAATGTTATGTCTTAATGAAAATAAATTTGTCCTTTGTTTAAGCAATATAGTGTTAGTTTATACTACAAACACTTTTCTTCTGAAATTCTAAATGTGGGTACTTCTAACATCTTGTATTACTTTCATCTTCAAAATTTTCAGAATTAACGATATCTTAACATAGCAATCATTTGAGTGCAGCTATTTTTTTTTTTTTTTATCTTTGATTTCTAGTTTTCTTCCATATTACTTAAAATAATTTTTTGAATATTTAATTCAATTCAATTGTATCAAAGATTATTTCCTCATTTAATCTAACTTTTGTACATATTACTTTCTTGTTTTTATATATTAATTCCTTAGTTTTTTTATTAAAATATATATATATATATATATATATATATATATGCATACAATTTTGAGTAAATATGCATATTAATTTCTTAGTGAATTCAATATTAATACATATATAAGTATATCATTAATTTTCTGAACATTATATGTTTTCTTTTTTTTAGTTCATAAAAGCTCTGGAAGCAGTAGTAGTTCAAATAAAACCAGCCCAATTTCATCATTAAGTGCTAGTTCAAGTCCTAGTGCTTCAAAGCCTAGCACAATTGGTAGTAGTACTCCATGATCAAGTCCAAGTTTCAATTTAAAGGTAAAATGTAAAAAATTTCTACTAATTTTATTCAGTGGGTATGTAAATATATATTTAGAATCTATTATATTGTGCATATTTTAATTCGTTTGCCAGAAATCTTTTAGAAATATTTGTTATATCTATATGCTAATCTTCATTATGTATAAATTTTGGTAACATTAATAATTTAAAATTGTCAATAATTTGTTTTATAAAGGAAATGTATATCAAATTTCATTTGTGTGTGTGGAAATTGTTATTAATAGAAATTTATGTCCTGCATTTACAATGAGGACTTTGATTGTTTTGAAATATGTATGTGTACATTTATTTTCTTAAAGACTTTATTTTTCTTATAATAAAAAAAAAAAAAATTTATGAAATCTTAAAAATTTGTTTATAAAGACAACGTAAATTATGGATTCTAGATGATGTAGAAAAGAAGTTCTTTCCAGGGAAAAAAAAAAAAAAAAAGATTTCATTTTACATCTAGTAAAATAATTATATATAAATTTATTAACTTTGATAGTAATTTTTATTTTAAAAATTATATTATGGAAAATTTCTAATTTAACTGATTAATTATGTTTATTAAAAGGTATTTTAGCATTAATTAGAAATTGTATAAAGTATTTGCTGCCTGAAAAAAGTATGATCATTAATATTGATTATCATGTATATAAAAATTTTGCATGGGAAGTCAAATTCACTTTTTCTGGTCTATTATAGCTTAATTGTTACTATGTGTGTGTGTTTTTTAAAAATAACTTGTATAAATCATTCTTTTACTTCTTAATTTTAAAATGTATTTAAAAAATTCTTGTATTTTGCATTGGAGGATAGTGAAACAGATTAATCTTGATTTAAATTTTCTGAATGATTTACCTTTAAATATATTAGATTTTCTGAGATGAATTACGCTTTTATTTTATTTTTCATTATTAAATAAAATTAACAAAAAAATAATATTGTTCTTGCACATACACTTATTTTACCCATTGTAATAATGTAAATTCTATTCATTCAAAAAGAGTTTTTTTCATTAAATTTAGTTATGCGAGTTAATGTTTAATAGAGCTAAAGTTTCAGGGTTTTTTATTTTGAACATTCAAGTACAGCCTTAAGAACACAATTACAAAATAATTTATTTTGTACATATTCTTAGTAAATAAATAAATTATTAAGTAATGAGTTATTGACATTTATTAATGGAGCAGAAATGGATTATATTAAATTTTGTTATCAAAAGTTTTATTATTTCTACATGCGATTTGATTTTGCTTATGTTTCACCAAATAAATTTTTAGAGTTTTTTTTATTAAGTACAAGGACTCTATTTATATAAATTGTATAGACAATTCAACAATAAATAAATTAGTTGAAAAAAACACGTTTGCATTAATAAATTTTAAAATCTGTAACCTTTATGTAGTAAAAATCTGACATTTTAGTGACTGATTTTTTTTTATCGTATTACTTCATTTCATATATATCTGACAAAGTATTTTTAAGTACTTTAATATAAACGTTTTGAAGTATTAATATGCCTTAAATTTTAAATAGTGTACTTGTTTTTTGTATTGAAAAAATACTGAACTTGCATTTTTCCTCCCTTCTAGATTGTCAACTTCATTCAAGTCATTAATTCAATTTCATCATTCATTCATAATTTATGTATTTTGTTTAAAATGTATATAAATATTTTGCATCATTTCTTGTATTTAGCATTACCATATCTTAGTAGATTTCATTCATTGAGATGTGTAACATAGGCGAGTTTTTTATTTTAATTTTTTAATATACGTACAGTACCTAATTTTGACTTACCATGTTCCTTTGCCATTCTACATTTTAAAATATGCGTTGCATTTTTTTTCATTGAATAAATTTGATTTTGCAATTGTTAATCTTCATCTCTACTATTGTTGCATAAAGATTTTAGAGGCATAAGTAAACATTATTAATATTTAAGTTTTAATTAACTTGTTGTCACATATTAATAGAAATACTTATGTATGGCTTACTTATGTATATTAATAAAATAAAATATTTCATTGACTCTTATTTAGTTGTGTAATATTTTTATAACAGCTATATTGTAATGTGCCATTGTGTTATAACATATTTTTAAATATCTGAAAATAATTGTTACAGTAATTATTACATTACACTACTCCTACATTGTAATCCTAACATGACTTTGATATGTTGCACTCAGTAAAACAATTTTAAATAGACCCTATATGTATATATGATGATATACGTTAAGTTTTTTATACATAGCAAGAATTTTTTAACATTTTTACATTTTGTCTAATACTTCAACATACATAATGTTATTTTATGTTTGTATATTCAAAATCTTGTATTGATTTTACATACTGAATTATTTAATATACTACATTTCATGTTATTAATTTTCTGCAATTATATGAAATATAACAAAGTAAGTATATTTAACAGCAAATATATCATTTAAAAATTGAAATATGTTAGATTGTTGCATAAATAGTAGCTATGCATACATATTTTTGATAGCATTCTTGAATCTATTTCCGGCATAAAAATGTTTAAGCATTTCAATATTGTGATGTTTTTTACCAAGTCTTCATAATTTTTTTCTTTTCTGAATTTTTACGTCTAATTTGGTGTTTCAATTATCGAAAATCTATAAAACTAAAAATTATTTGCCTTTAAAATACCAATCTTATCAGTTTCAATGATTTCTATATACACATTCATAAAAAAAAAAAAAAAAAGATCTTTCATATATATAAATATCAATTTATATTTTTGTTACAACCCTAGATTAATATTTTCTTCCTGTTAACTGCCATTTTTGTGAAGTAGTTGGAAACATTTATATCCAACCTTTATATATTTTTATACCTTTTCTTGGTGTGGCTGTGAAACAAGCCATGTTATCTTCTGCTGGATAGGATGCAATAAGCATTCATTTGATGCTGCTCAGTAAATAATGAGGCTGATTCTGACATATCAATGATACTTGTTAGCCCATCATACATGAATATTAATTAATAGGTTAAAGATAACAAATCTAAATAAGGAGGGTAGTGGATCACAAATATCCATTAGTGGGATCAAACCAATCTAACCACCTTGATTTAAAATATAATAAAATTAATATCTTGAATACCACAAAAGTGAAAAAAATTTGTGTCTGCAATTAAACATATTTATAGAATTAGAAAACTAAACTGTTCTAACAGTGTAAACTATGTAGAAAAATAAATTGTAAACAGACATTTTTATTTATATAAAAAAATTGTTTCAGAAATCTATCATAATATATGTTAACAAGATAAAGCAGTAATTTACGTTTATTTGTATTTAAAAACAAAATGAATAGAAAAGCAGAAGAAAAAGAGAATGATTGTGTAAAGAAATATAAGAATGAAATATATTTTTGTATAGGATTTATGAAAGTATCAAACTTTACTTTAGTTAAAAGTAAAATTTGTATGAAGAAATATTACCTTAAAATTTAATTAATGACTATAAAAGTGTATAATGAATCTTAGTTGGATAAGAAATTCTTGAAACATAATTTATTAAATTAAATTACCATTCTAAAAAAATTTGTAGTTATAAAGTTTTGTGTTACTGTGTTGCATAGTAGCTGGAAAAACAATTGACAGTTGTACAAAAAGGGAGCGGAGATTTTCTTTTTCAGAGTGTTCGGACGCTTTCCACAAATGAACCTTTTTTTTTTTTTTTTTTTTTTTTTTTTTTTTTTTTTTTGCATTCACACTTCAACAAACTGGTTTGAAAAGCTTTTGCTTTTTTTTTTTTTTTTTTTTTTTCGAAAGCCGTTCGCCTCTCTCTCGCTCCAGTCTGAACGCGGTTGAATGATACAATGAAAGAGCCCATTTTCAAATTACTTTTCCGACATCAATTTTTTAAGAAATTCTAGGTTATAGCAATATGGTGAAATTAGCAAAATTGTTGATTACTTTTACGTAGATATCAATTTTCAGTTTTAATTTTCAATTATTTAAAAAGTAATTTTTGATAAATGGGTTATAGTTTATCTCCTAAATAGTTTTATTGCATTTAACAAAATTTTAAGAATCTTAAAGTATAAATAATTATATCATTTGTTATCATAAGTATGAATTCTCTAATTAAAAGTATGAATACCATTAATCTTAAGTAACATTTTTAGAGTTGTTTATATATTTACTTGAAAAACATAAGTAAATCTTTTAAAAATTTTATGAAATCGTAAAATTTTAAATGTAACATTTTTTTAGACATTTTTAACTTAATTTCTACTGTACATCATCAAAATAATATTTAAATGGCAAATGACATACAAGTTAAAATAAGAGAAAGAAATAATTTGCCTTCTGTTTAAGATAGGTTTATTATGCTTAAAAGAAAATTTTATAGCATGATATGTTGCTCGATTTCTATTTTACTTCCCTTTTGAAATATTTTACTGTAATTCCCTGCCTACAATCTGTAGATTATATGCTAAAAAACCTTAAAGGTTTTGTATTTATTGGTTTCTGCATACAGTCTGTGGACATTTTTCTCTGGAAGTTTAAAGAAAAATTCATTTTACTGGGGAAAAAAAAGGGACAAAACTTGTGAATGAGATAAAAATAATCAATCTATTAAACACAAAAAGAAAAGATAATAGATGTGGAGATTTGAAGAAAGTCATACTTTTACTTTTAATAAAAAGGACAAATTATGATGTGCATCTTACATAAAAGTGTGTGTGCTTGTGAGTAAAAAGCTTGGAATGAAGTTATAGATAGAATTATAAACTTTATACTGAAGACCAAATTAATCAATAACTGCAATATTGATCAAGATTTTCATCACTCTAATAAATATGAAAATAACTAAAATAAAAAAAAAAAAAATGTGATATCTTTTGTTATCAAATGCTTAGTCCTTTCCAGTTTGTACTATCTTAATTTCATAAGATATATATTTTTTTTTCAAAAATATTTTATTAGTTTTATCCCATGAGCATAAAAACAACTTGCTTGATATATGTTCAGGCAGCACAAGAACATCTTGAAGAAAAGGCATAGATAATTTGCAAATTGTATGAGATCTTTTATTTTTTTTAGATAAAAATTCAACCCTGTTTCTATAAATTTGTCAAATGGTTTATAGTTTATCAGTGGTTTATATAGCACTGCAAATTATGGACAGAAAATTACAGTTATTTAATTCTCCTATCAGAGCTTAAAATTTATCTAATTTTGTAATTTTTAAATACTTATCCTAAAGCTACTGAGTTATAGTAGTAAATATTCTGTTATGTCATACAGAATTATGTATAATTTACCTAAAATGTTCCAATTAGAATACAGATTTTCTATTTGAAGTTAAAAAATTTGTACACCCTTATAAATTAGCACAGTAATATGGTATATAATCTTCATATTTCATTATTCTCAGGAAGCATTTTGTTTCATTTTTGAATTCTTTCAAACATTTATTCTGCAATGTGAAGCAGTAAAACTTTTACATTAAAAGTAATAAATGTCTGTAATCTGTAAAGAACATTTTAGGCAATGTAAACCTCTTAAAAATTTATATGTGTTATTGATCAAACAAGACTAAGTTTATCTTAAGTTATCTTAAATGAACGTTATCAAAGAATATTTTTTTGTAAATCGAATTAATTTCATAAAATACACGATTGTAATTCATGTTCATCTGGGAAGTATTGCAGTTTCTTTTTAATATATATTTATGGCAAATGTAATAACTTTTGCTGATAAGTTGTTACTTTTGAAATTTGTTTCTTATATGAATTTTGTTATGTAAAGTATTACAGGAGCCCTATACACGTTTCTTATATATAAATTAAATTACTACAATTTGTTACATTATTCTAAAAATACCGATTATTCATACTAATGAAGTCCATACATATTATGTCTGTGGACATTAGAATTGATAATTATAAAATGGGAATATTGAAATTATTTTCATGTAAGTGTATTTAATCTTGTTTCAGCTGTAATAATGATGGGCATTCATGAGCTAAACATTTGGGAAAAGAAGTTGTTGATCTATTTAAAACAACTCAGCAAAGTATCATACTGTAGAATTTTTTTATTTAAATTCTCACTTACATTTCTTATCTTTTGAAAATATTTTTATATTAATTTAGCTAATTTTATTTTTAAAAATTTTAATTTTATTTCAAACTTAGAGTGGATTTTTTTGTCACTAATAGATAAATTATAATCAAATCTTTGCTAATTATTTATTTTCTTTCTTATAGAATGTTTGATTAATTGTACTGCTTCAAAAAAATGTTTTCAGAATATATTTGTCTCCTGAATATATTGCAAATAACAATCAAGTTCATGTCAGATTAAAATAGAAGATAATGAATAATTGTTGGAGAGTTTGTTTACAATAATAGCTCTTAGCTTACAATAAGTGATTCTTTAAAAAATCTTATATAACTTTAAAAATAACTGTCTTAGTATTTCATCATATTAAACAACTATATTACATCATATTAAACATTTATATTTTCAGAATATTAGGATTATACTTATATAGTTAGTTAAAATATTTCAATACTAGGAGACTGATAACTATTAGTTTTAAAAGTGTAATTTAACTTAAGGGGAAAAAATTACTATTTTTCTTTAAATCGGAAGTGATCAATAAATCTTTGTGGTTTTTCACCATATAAAAAAAAAAAAGGATTTCAGAAAAACAAATTGGACCTCTTAGTATGATAGTTTTAAATTATGTAAGAAATACAAACACATAAATCTTTAGTTATATATATAGCTCTACTTATAATCCAATAGTGTGTTTTAGCTAGCATGCAATAAGAGGTTCGGTTTTGCTTATGGCATCCACTACACTCACTGTTAAAAAAAACAAGTATATTCGGTGAAAATCTGAATCGGCCAATGCTGAAGTTCTTCCGGAAGTTCCACCACCATTTCTCTTTATATTTTCTTATAACTACCGGCATTTACATGAATAGCATAAATTTAGAGCTGTTTAGTTTGCGCTGCATAGCGAGAGCAAAACCATAGCAGCAGTGCCTTATTAGTTTCTCAATGGCAGCGCAGCGAAACTGTCGCTACTCTGCCCTGTATGCGGTTTTTCTCTATTACTGCACCCATTCCACCGAGTTCCATTAGACTGCAAATACACTGTCCGCTGCAGTTAAAAGGCAGGTCTCTCCCAGACACCACCCCGTCTACAGTAGACAGACAGATAGATCTCAGTGAAGGTGTTCTTAGCTGCACACTTTTCTAATTGTTTATAACATCTTGTCAATCGTTTTTATGTGATACAAATTTAATTGTGAATGGATAGATACCAAAAAAAAAATATCTCAACTTCAAAAGTTGATTAGTTAAAAATGAAAAAGATTATAAGACAACAAGATGCGAATTGAGCAGAAGTGCGTTTTCTCTCAGAAATATGAGTTAGCAGTCTGTCAAAAGTCCTGCTACAGAGAAAAAATAAAAATGCTTCCCTGGCAGCAAGATTACTTCCGGGAGGGAACTGAGTCACACTAAAGTGAATTGCATTGTTTGTTTTGGACATCCACCGTACTATAGACATCATTTGGCTAACGTTTGTTTTTCTAGCAAGTTTGTGGTATGTTATAATGAATCCCTCTACAGGGTATCAAATGGACATAGCAATACATCTTTGGGATGAAAAGAAAAACAAAATTTTAAAAAAGATATTTGAATTCCTCTTTTCTCTGACAGGGCCTGAATGGCCGAGTGGCTAGCGCTCGGTACCGCAGGTTTCGGGTTCGATTTCCGGCGGTGCCATGGATGTTTGTAGTGGTTCGGAATCCACTTTAAACTGTAGATCCCGGTCTGTTAAGCCCTCGTGCGCAGAAGATGACCGTAGAGCGACAAACCAAACTTTCTCTGACACACTACTACAAATATGCGAATTTCTAGGATGATCTTGGACAAAACTTCGATTACCAGAAGACAATACAAGTTTTCGATGGATGGCCATACTGTTAATTGGGCTTTCCTAGATCTGTTAATATCTAATATGAAAAAGACGGAAGAGAATCCTGAAATCCCAGACATTGGTTCATGTGATTCAGGCGTATTTTTCAGTATGGTTTTCTGAAAACAGAATGGCAAAGCTTTTCATTTTTATGGGATTTATGATATTTTCAAAGATTCTTCCTCTAATCGAGTTGATTATAGAATATTATAAATTATTAACAAATCGTAAATTAATCAAGAACCATTTTCAGAAATTTTTCATAAAATAAGTTTTGATTCAATAAAACTGTAAACAGGGGAAAAAAAAAGGCATTCTAATGATAGATTTTAAGTTAGTCTATGAAATACAAATAGACGTTCCTTCTTTTATCGTTTTATATTAATGATTTATATAATTAGTATGCATATATATATTTGACTTCATTCGAATGTGAAACACTTTTATAAAAAATAACCAAGTAAACCAGTTTTTAATGTAATATGACTAAGATTGAGATTTTAATACCACTATAGTTGAAAGTCTCACCAGGCAGCAAAATGTTAAATAAATAAAAAATTAAAAAAATATGCGAACATTTCTTTAAATAATCTTAGTTTCAGTTGATCAGCAGATTTATGATTTATATGCCTTTTCTGTGAAAGATGCTTTTATTTTGTATACTACTTAGTCATTTAAAAAAAGTCTAAAACATCGTCAGTTTATAGAAAGTTTGGTGACAAGCTTGACAATATATTTGACAATGAAGATGAATCATTTGGAAGATTTAGCATAAAAAGCTATTAAAAATTCTATCATGAAATGCTTTAACAGGGTAGTTGTAATAATTTAATGCTAGTAGTCATAATTATTTATTCTTTATCAATTTTACAACATATATCGAAACAAAACAAAAATCGAAAATTTCGACAAATATTTAAATTTTTTTTTTTTTAAAAAATTTAAAATGTACAATTAATTGAAATTAATCTTGATTTAAATATGTTTTGTTATCCCCTTGCTTTTAGACATTATCAGACGAGCTATTTAATTCGACTACAACATTCAATTTTTCTTTTAATAGCAATGAATTCCATTAAAATAAAATATTATAGATCTAATAATTGAACTATTTCACATTAAGTACAAATCTGTTTTCTCCTAATTTCTTTCCGAAATAATGACAGTTTCAATGGATTTAGAGCAATTTGAATAATATATTGGGCACAAGAACTGAGGAAGCTTGAATCAAAATCTGATTAATTAAGCTGAACTGAAAATTGTCGCATCTATGCTAGCTATGGTCACGATACATCTATTGGCGAAGTATTCTTTCTGTTGTTTTGAAAGTGAGATCCTTCCATAAGTCACTCTTCAGGGTGTTTTTGTCAAATTGCCTTAGACTCAAGAAGTCCAACACGGGTATGTCAACTAATGAGAATGATGCTAACTCAAATGGGCACAGAAATATAACTGTGAAAGAATTCTCAAAATATATAAAAAGTGAACAAAATTAATTATATAAATATTAATTTAATTAAAGTATGCTGCTTTAATTGTGGAAGAGGAATATTTTAATAAGTATTAAGTTCCATTGCGGCGTGGTGGTTAGCGCATCTAACGTTTGAGGCAACTCGATTTGTACACCGACAAACACAATTGAATAGATCTTGAGTCCACAAAACCTCCGGGTTTGAGTTCTTAAAATATGTTCCTCTACGGAATTTAAAGCTGTGGTTTTAAGTGTGAATCCATATATCACATTTGAGGTTGTTCATTCTAAATTACTGTGATACCTTTTGTAGAATAGAACACGTCCCCTATTATTCTTTGTATATAGATGAGTAGCGGGCTCTATAATGACGAATGTTTTCCAACGAAGGAATGTAAAAAACGACATCAACATCAAATTTATTTCATTACTTCGTAATGGAATAATCTCAAAGTCTCAAAGTATAAATCTCAAAGCACTTGTTCAAGTCAAATCAAGTCAAGTCGGAATGGTCACACTTTTAAATTTGGCATGATTGTAAACAAAATATTTTGAAAGCCATGTGCAACTTATTTGAAAAATAGTTGCGTTTTTATTTTAATTCAAATTAACTGGCGGTTTATTTTACAAGCACATTTTATTAATATTGAATAAAATATGAAAGCTTTTAATTTGAAAAACTATTACCTCAAAAACCTATTATAATTTATCCGACATTTTTAAAGTTTTAGAAGGGTGCATAAAATAGAATAAATTAAAATTAAATATTTCATAAGACTTCATTAAAAGTTATAGAAAAATCTACATTTTAATTGTAGGAAATATATTAGATTCATTGTTAGAAAATAAATTGTAGGGATCATTCCATATTGATTGATTCTAGTATAGTTTGAAAGTGGAACATAATGAATTTAGAGAGTGATATTGTTATTTGTGATGCAGATTCTATAGAAGAAATTAAACGTCATGCCCAGAGACTAACATTATTTCTAAAAAGTACACCATTTTTAACAGAAGCATATATTTTGGTATTGTAAATTTACATTTTCTTTTTCATTTTTAATTAAGTCAAATAGCTTATGATCTATTATATTTAATGGCTATTTTGTTAATATAGTTGTTTAGTTAGTTGTAAACATTATTAAAATAGTTGTTTTATTTTTAGAAGTGGAAGGAATGGTTTCCTGCTTTGTATTGGTATTAGTATTTATAAATTCATAAATTATTTATCTAATTAAAGTTTTAAAAGACATTTTAAAACTTTTTAAATTAGCATATCTAAGTATTTAAGGAATTTATATTTTTATTTAGCTTCACTAACTGAAAAAAAAAGTTCATAAAAAATATTTGGGATCTTATTAAAAAGAGAGCCTAAATGGCTGATATAATTCTAAGTTAATAAACTATTAGAAATATTTATAAATTAAGTACTTTAAGTATTATATTGAATAAAATAAACTAATAAACTTTTTAATATTGCTGTAACTTTTGTGAGTTAACAGGTAGGGTTTCTATTAAATAATCTACTATACACATATTACAAAAATAGAAATTAATTCAAACATCATTTGCAAGTGATATAATTTATAGCGATGGCCTTTAAAATTTCATTTATGAACATGGGTGTTGGTAGATTATTTTTAAAGGGAAATTTAAATTTGAAAGAAAAAAAAAAATTCTAATAGTTAGTACAAAATTTTTCATTCATACTAATGCAAAAAGTTTATCTTTATTGATTTGTGCTCCAGTTTATTGTGTAATTTAATAATAACAACAATTGAAATATTATTGTAAAACTTAGAAATCCCTTAAAATCCAGGAGAGATCCTCTGTTGACACTTGTGATTATGAACAAACTACACACTATCAAAATACAACTTTTATGTAAATATACCAACAGCTAAATTATTATTAAATATTATTAGTACTTGCATAAGTTAAATCTATTAAATAAAGTCTTCTATAAAAATTATTATTTGTTTTGTATTAATTGATTAAATATTTGACAAGAGTTAAAGCTGTTATTCTTTAGAGTAAATAAGAAATTTGAGATTCAATTCTAATACATTTTTCTAAGTTTTGCTGTTCTTGTGTAACTAACTTAAAATTATTGAGGAATTTCTGCTTTCCTGTTCTCATGTTTTACATATTTTCCTCATATACAACACATGCAATTTAGTTACTCATGAAAAAAATCCCAAGAAGCATTTTCCCCTTTGCTTTTGTGGTTATAATATAAACAAGCTCCATCATGTGTACTTAGTTATAGTAAGTCTTCTACAGATATCCTATAACTGATTTTGTAAATTATTTCATCACATATTCCCTCTAGTTTTTTTTTTAAATGTTGCATCTGTATTAAATATTTTTTTTTAAAAATACAAATATATATATATATATAAAAGTCAGTTTTATTTATAAATGGGACAATGTTTACTTTTCTGACATGAAATAAAATTGAAAATAAATAAAATATAAATAGCATAATGCCACTCGCATAAACCTCTACTTTATAATGCTTATTACATTTATAGAAACATATTTGTGTTATTCTGATAATTTTTAATTTCAAGCTTTTGTCTACACTATATTCTAGATTTTTTTCCTAATAAGTAATACAGTTTTAAAATTCATAGTTTTATTCTGAAAACAATTGTTTTTCTTTTATTATTCATATTTAAAAATAGAATATTAGACTAATTAAATTTTTTTTTTTATTAAAAAACGAGTTTTATGACTCTTCTTCCCATATCACTTTTCTGTTGAAGTATATTGGCTGTTAATTCAACATTTTTTTATATATATAGGATTATTTTGTTGAAAAATTATGGACTCGATTGCCTTCCAGATGGTTAGAAATAATATTTAATTTTGATATTGAGGACCTTGAATTATTTATAAATCCTGAGAAAAGTATGAGGTATTTATTTAGATAAATTTTCTAAGTTTTGAATTTCTTTTTTAAACTTTTATGCTATTATAACTTATTAGGCTCCTCATATATTTTTAGATATAGGCAACCCTGGCCTTTGAGTTTGTTATGCTTTCGTGCTAGTGCATCCGCTTTAGCTATAACTCGTAAGTCAATTTCCTCTCCAGAAGCAATAAAAAAATTTCTGAGCAAAAATTTTGCCTCTAAAAGTACAAGTTCTGATATCGATTCCACATGTAAGTGCATATAATTTTTGAATAAAATATTGCTGTTATTTAAATTTTATGTATTTTATAATAGTGATATTGATTTATAATAGTAGTGGATTTTTTTATTGTATTAGTAGTAGTAGCTCAAAATCATTATAACTCACAATAATTTTTAAATAAGTTCACTTTTGTATTTTACACTACATAATAAAATGTTAAATACATAAATTAATTTATTAATATATTAGTTCTTAACAAAAGTGCTTAGATGGTATTTTCTATAAAATGCTTATTTGATCAATTATGCATTTCAAAAATGTCTATCAACATATAAATTAGTTTTGAGAATAGATAGAGTATAATTTATAGTTATCTAACTGTTGAAATCATTTTAATAACTATTACATTATTTTGAGTCTACTGCATTAATTGTAAAAATGAATTATTTTGGTTCAATTCTTAAAATCAGATTTCTTTTTCAATTTATACATAGTTTGCAAGTGTGTATGGAAAGAGGCAATAATATTTCTAGAGAGTGATGCATGTGGGTTTTGTCTGTTGAAGTTTTTCATTTCCAAGTTGAAAATTAAATAGTATTGTTTTAAACAGTTTTCAACCTGTATTATTGATTATAATTAAATATACAATAAATAAATAGATTTTTAGTGTATAATAATTAAAATTTTACAAATTATTTTTAGCTGAGAAAACTGAATGGAGTTTTTCTTCTGAATTTGAAAATAAATCCGGCCAACATAAGAGCATTCCAGAGTTTTGTAGAAGGCATGTTAAACCAAAAAAGCAGCATGAGATTTTTCGAATGGCACAGGTAAATATTATTTAATAACTCATTAAAGTTATTCAAGTAGTTAGTAAACTATTGCAATAATTCTAATGAGTCATTTACATTATTCTATGTACCTATATTTTTATATGAAAATAGTTTGCAAGTTTATTACAATATTGTCTTTATTTGAGGTATGGCTATACGGGACTTCAAAGTAGCCTAAATCTGTATTATTCTATTTAAAATACAGTTTGCATCGTTTCATTATAATAAAACTAAGTGAATTAGTTTCTGAGAAAAATATTTAGGAAAACTTTTTTTTTTGTTAGTATATATTAGTCAATTAAAAAAATTCTGGTTAATTGATAATTATAGCCTTATGGTTTTTGATTAGTCAGAATTTTGTTATTAATGTAGGCGGAATATTCTTTGCATTTAGGTAACTATTAATAATTACAAATGTAATAATCATTTAACCAAATCTTAGACCTAATTTGCATAGTGAGATATTCAATGTACAAAAGGATACATTAAGGAAGACAGTAAAGCAATTACATTTTGGCATTCCATTGTGTTATTTTAGGTTTGTTTCATTTCAAGTTTTTAAAATTTATCTCTGTTTTATGTTAGTTAATATAATGGAGTTTTGGAAATCAAGTCTGGATCATCAGTAATCTAAAAATGGATATAATTTTTAAGAAACTTATAACTGGCAAAGCTGATTAATTATAACTACTGATTTAATTTTAATTACTGGTTAATTAATTATGATTTCTGATTTAAATGAAAATTGTTGGGAAAGTGTTTTATATGATGATGAGATGAGCATATTGAAAAAAATTGTACTCTTCATTGTACAAATTAAAAAAGAGTAAATCATGATAATCTCTTAGAATTTAATTTTAGTATCAAAGCTCCTTAAGTAATTCTTTAATAGTCCCCATTTTGTCAGTATTTTCTATTAATTCTCAAAAACCTTTAGCATTCATGTTAGTATTAATAAAATAAATCAAAAATTTAGTTTATATTAGGAAGTTTTACAAAAGTTTATATTTATTTTACTTTCCCTTGATGCTGTGGTGTAGTTCTACTTCCAAAAGAAGTAGAATGTGTACATTTTAAATTTTTTAATCAAAAATCATGATTTTCCGATAGAAAATAAATACTATAAACATAATGAAAGAAACATACCTTTTGTGGGCAATGGAAAGGAGCTGAACGTTTACTAAATTAGATAATATTGGGCATGCATCATTGGTGTGCTCTAGGGAAGGAAAAGTGCATGGAATGATATTATTTTATAAAGGTTCCAGATCTTTTAAGTATGTTTCTTTGAGTCAAGTATATGTTGATAATTCTTACTCTCCCATCACTTCTATCAAATATTTCCTCTATTTTTCCTATTAACCATTTAGTGCAATGTAAGTTTTCTTTTATCACTACACTAAAACGTCAATTTTGATGTTGTCCTTATTGAACTGTCATTTATGATACTCTTGATCAATTTGTGGTGATTCAAATAATTCCTTTTGCAAAGTCTCTAGGTTTTTCCAGAGAATTTGAAAATTTTTACAACTCACTTTAACCATCTTCATTGATATATTCATCTATAAGAGTGGGTTCCTCGATGGAAGTGATGGGTTTCCCATGAAAATACCTTTTAGTAGTTAGGTTTCAAAATTATAAAAATAAGCTAACAATGGAGTCAGTGGTTTAGAGTTTAGAACTCCGTCAATTTATGCTAGGACTGCAATGAATTATTCCAAAGTAAAAAGAGAATTTCCTACTATGAATTTCCTACTATGCAAATAAATGAAGCATAAATGATTTCATGCCACCTTTTTGTAATCCTCAAAGTTAGTTGATAGTAGATAATGATGATGAAGATCGATGATGATGATGATGAGGATGATCAGATGAATCTTAAACCATAAAAGTAACATTCAGGGATATCTGTGATCATCTTGTTCTACAGGTCATGGTGACCTCAAATTTATCTTGGTTCTGACGACATCCTCGAATTTTCTTTGTATTGGAGACCTTTTCTACCAACAAGCCTTCTCTGCTTGATCTCCACAACCAACTCTGCTCACCAACACTCTTCCTGCTGTCCATCTTGTGAGTTCCATCTCAGTGGTGGCCATAATTTTTATTTTTGCTTTCTTCTTTTAATACGTCTATTTTTTCTTCTGTGTGGCTTGACTGAGGTCATTTCCCATGTAACGTATTCTAGCTCTACTGCCACAAACTGGAGCTTGGAGTACAGAGAACTTGAAAGACTATAATACTAAACAAGGTTTCCTTCAAAAAATATTGAGCCAATCATTTGGTGGTCTTACAATTTTTAGAAGTCATTTTAATTCTACATTTGCACTAATGAAATTTTGTCCATTGTCAGGGAAACTTGGGTCTTACTTCTATAAAAAAATTTTCCCAATTTTTCCTCCGCTTTTTCAATGAACCGTGCTGATATTAAATCACTCACAAAGTGTATTGCTTTAGCACAAAAACACACATAAATTATTACGTATATTTTATTGAACTCCATCCTCTGATCTTCGTATTTTACATAAAAAAATCTGCAAAACTCTATAGCAGTAATCATAAATGAAAGGGAATGCTCTATGCATTCCTTGAGGAACAAGCCCATCAATTGTTGCTCTAAAATTGATTTATTCTGTGTACATGTGACACAATTGTTTATCACCATCTATAAAAATTTCTGGCATTTAACGGTCAATACCTTTGATGTATACCAGGTACAACGAAGCCCGAGACCTCATATGTAAATACTTAAAGTCAAAATGCTGTACAATCGTACAAATTAGGTATGTTTTGATGAGAAGATAATAAGATATTTAGAATTGTCCTTGATATGGGAATTGAGTATTCGTCTTCCGAAGTGTATAACCCCCCTTTTTATCAAGAAAACAATTGAGAGAAGTTATTTCAATTGTATTGTTCTGACAACTGATCATCATCATCAATGTAATGACATAAATGCGTTTTTTAAATGATAACCTATGAAATATAAACTTAAAGAACTGAGGGAGATTAATTGATGGTAATTTGAATTTACAGTTGCTAGAGGATAGAAAGAGACTTATTTCCACTAATAGTTTTTAGCATTTGAAATAGAATCTCGATTGAGAAGTTTTTGAGATCAATTTGCAGTTCACCCATGCTTGCTTCAAAATCTGGCTAGTCAATATAAGATAGTGCACAGTGGCATCAATGAGTATATTTTTTTTAACAACATAATTGTTTAGTAATTTGCAGTTTTGAAGAATGCCGGCATTATCTGCAGGTACGCTATTAGCTTGTAAAATTGTGTAGAATTTTATTATTTGTTTGCGAATGTATTCTTGTTTACAATTAAGCATAACTTTTGAGAGAGCTTGCCGGGAGAAATTTTACTGTTGCTTTAGTTTTCTTAACAGTTCGATTTTTTTCCTGCACTCGTCGTTGACCAAGTAGCATGACATTTATCAAATTAAATTAAGAACTGTATATTTTCCACTTTAATACACAATACATGATATGGCATAACATATGCATGGACAAACATATAATGTATCAATAAACACAAGGATCAAACTCCCTTCTTGACTGTCCAGATGTCACCTCTCCCAGATTTGCAGAGAGCTGTACAAAAAAATGAAAGCGCCTGTAGGAGGGAATAAAATTTCAAATTCTTAACACCATGGATTGAAAAAAAACAAATCTTAATGGTTGTTTATAGTACGTATAAGAACCCTACAAATTACCCATGGATTATACACCTGTGTAAATTATACAAGCTATTTTTTCTGAGGCAGAAAATTGCGCTTTGCTTGCACGGATGGCGCTGTAGATTATCGGTTGTAAATTACGATAATTCTCATGTGATCAGCTTAAAATAAAAAAAAATACAAATTAAGAATTCACATATAAGATTTACATTTCTTAATAGATAACATTAGTTGTGTTTTTGTACCATGTAATTATTTTATCTTTCATGCTTCTAAGATTTTTCAAAGTACATGCATCAAAAAGAAAAAATCTATACTACACTTTTACTTCTAAGTTGAACCTAAATATGCCTTAAACATTCATGTGCATGTTTTGTTCTGATTTTTGATAGATTTCAGTCGTATAAAAACTTGTACCATACTTTCCTTCTTTATTACCTTTATTTACCATTTATTACTAGGTTTTTTTTATTTCCATGGAGTGACTATATATGTACTGTATTCCATAAATAATTTTGTTAAAAAAGTGTCAAATTACTATCATCATTAAACTAAATCAGAAAAATATTTTATTGGTAGCAGTAGTATTAGTAATGTTGTACTGCTTTTATTATATGAATTGCAAATTATATTTCATTAACATCTGAAAAAAAATAGCCCCACAGGATATTATTTTTAATATTAGTTGCATTCAAATTAATCAACTGATAATTTTTATATTTAAAAAAAAAAAAAAAAAGCATTTTGTGTACGTATAATTTACCTGACAATAACATAGTAATTGAAATTGAATTTATAAAAAATAAAATATTTTTTGGATTGACATTTTTTAAAAAAAATGTTAGGTGAAGTTAAATTATGCGAGTTAAGTGAGGTTAAAATAGAATATTATCCATATTGAAGAATTTCAGGGTAGAACTAACAATTAAGGCAATTAGGTGGGCAAAAGAACTGCGAAGTCAGTGAAATTCGGTAAAAGTCAGAGAATTTTATTGATCCAGAAAAGTCAGAAAATTCATAAAAATATATAAAATCAGGCAAAATTATTGACGAGAGCATTTCGCGCCAAACATGTGAAGGATGAGCGATTTCGTAGAATCACTACAAAAGCGATCATGCTCGCGATCGACGTTTTTGTAGTCAAGCAGGCCTCGCAACTCGGATCGCTACTCATTTTACGGCAACCTTGCAACCCTTTTTAATGACGCGCTATCCAGTTTATGATTTCTCTCATTTTTAAAAGTGTCTTTGATTAGTGTGTGTGTTTGCTTTTACTCATGCTATTATTTGTACTCGTACTTATTTGCTTAAGCCAATTTAGAAAAGTTAGGATTTTAATATGTTTTTAAATATTTTATTAATTAATCTATTACTTATAATTATTTCTTATGTATTAAACTTAAATTCATAAGCCTAATTTCACAATTCTTTAGCAACTGCATTGATTGATATTTGTTATTTATGCATTTAATTAAAAAATTAAATCTAATAAATTATTAATTTTATATATTTTACGTGTATTAAGCCTAAACTATTTAATCAAGTATCCTTTAGCATATGTGCTAAATGCATGTTTTAATTTGTTATTTGTGTGTTTAATTACGCACAAAAACTACTGATCTTTAATTAGGCTTCCATTTTATGTGTACTTCGCAAAAGAAAAAAAAAGCTAAATTAGATGATACAGTGTCATTGTTTAAAAAAAACACACATTCAGCGAGAATTGTCGTTCGCCATTTCGTGACGTTTTGCTATTTCTTTTTGTGAGTTTCTTAAAAGAAGACAATTGGTAAAATAAATCATGTAAAATCCTCTTAACAATCTTAATAAAAATATTTTAATTAAAATAAGTAACTTGTATTTATTCTAATAAGAGTGGTTATCTTGTATAATTTAGGGTTTACTGAATAGTTTTTTTACGATGTTCATTTTATTTTTAAATTTTATTTAATTAAATTTTCTAAAAATATTTTTTTTTTCATATTAAATAGCTGGTAAAAGTGTTTTAATAACGTATATTGTACACATACAACGATTCTGATTAGGAAATAAGCCAGGAAATTAATATAATTAGTAGCCATAAGTCAGGGAAATGTAAGTTTAATCAGGGAAAAGTCAGGAGAAGTTTTTTCACAGTTTCTGTAGCCACCTTGAATTAGCATAATTGAAAAATAAATGTTTGGTTATGTATTGATTATCCCAAAAGTAAAAAGTTATACTAGAAGACTGGAATAATGAAGAAAAATGTCATTCAAAAAATTTTTTAAAAAGGATTTTTAGTTTTAGAGGAAGTACTTCAGTTATTCATAAATATGAATGAGACTTCAATTTCTTTTGACAAAGATACAAATTAAATTTGTGGAGCAAAATTATATAAATTCTTTATTAATTTTGCATTTCTGCATTTAATTGTATGATTGTAAATAATTTTAAAAATTTTTTTTGCTGGTTAATTAATTTTTACCTTTTTTTTTAATGTGAATAGGAACCTTATTTATGAAAATATTAGAAAAGAAATTAAACAATATAAGAATTAAATAAATTTTGCCATACATTGGAATTAGAAAGGGATATATTAAAATAGAATCTTACTATAATTAATTTTATATATAATTGTGACTAACTCTTCAATTTTGTTCTTTTATTTAGGTAGCGGATACAGTGATGAAATATTTTGATTTAAACCATGCAATAGATGTAGGTGCTGGCCAAGGACATCTTTCAAGATTATTAGCATTGTGTTATAATTTGAAATTAGCTACAATAGAAGCTAATCAGTTTTATGTATCTGGTGCTGTTAAATTTGACAAACAAGCAATTTCCTACTTAATTTACAATATTATTAACTTTTATATTATTTTTTTTATAATTTAAATTAAAAATCTATAATATTCATTTAAATACTCTCGAATAACAGTTAAATTAGACAAATATGTATGTTAATTTAAAAAAAGTATCAAAATTTGTTATGTGATTATGGTAAAACGATAATAAAACATTTTTAATTCTAAGCTAAAGTTAACTTAAATTATAACTGAAATTTATATATATATATATATATATATATATATATACATTGATGTTGAAAATTAAGTGAATTTTCAAATTTGGTCGATTATTTCCAGAACTTCTGGACAGATTGTAATGAAATTTGGTTTGAATATAGGTTGATATAATACAAAAATAAATAAAGTGCCATTCAATAGTTATAGTATACATGTATGGTCAAGCGCAACACTCATCGGAATCAGAAGGTATGAAATAGTGATTACAGAATCGAACAAAAAGGTGGGGTAATAGAGGGTAGACCCTTCTTACAGACATACAAGCTTCACGCTGTGATTTCCTACTGAAATAAGACAATTTATGAGTTCCTGGTGGTAATTGGTTCCACTCGTTTTGCAATGCTGTTTTTCAGATCTTGAATTGTTCTCAGAGGGATGTTGCAGTTGCCCTCTCCAGAACATGGGCTATAGGATTGAGGTCTGTAGATCTGGCTGGCAAATATTTTCAGTTTCAGAAAATCGTCGACCAATTGAGCTCTGTGTGGCCACTCGTTGTCGTCCATTAAAATGAAATCATGGCCAACTGCATCCCTGAAAAAGTGAACATAGGGCAGCTTATATTCTCAAAAACTTGAAACAATTTTTATCGATTAGCTACTATTAAATTTTCTATCAAAATTACATTCTTTTCTCCATTATACTTTCAACCGAAAGCAGCTATATTGCTATTAAGAATAGCTCATTCATATAATATTTGATGTTTTATTAAAATTTTAATTAAATAATTTAGTATCTGTAATATACACTTTTAAAATGTTCATGTTGTCTCTTGTAAATTAGTAATGTTTCCTCTATTATATTATAGGCAATTTCTAGATTTGAACATGGAAAAAAGTCAGATAGTAATAAGAATGACAATGAAGACATATCAAGGAATGTTGCAACAGTTCCTCATCATGTAAAAAGTTCTGTGACTCTTTCATCATCTGAATCATGTTTGGAAAAGGTTAGATCTATGAAAATTCCATTTCCCTATATATTTTAATATAATATGCATATCCCTTATTTCAATCTTTATTTAATCATATTTCAATTTATATATCCTTTTCAAGAGCTGTGATGCTTTGAAACACCACAGCTCTTTTGTTCTAAGTGTTCAAAATTGTTTTCTAATATTTGCATAAATTAATGCCAAGTTAAGAATTTTATTTTTTGAAAATATTCAATTGGATCTATTAATTAAATAAAATATTGAGGATTTTAAAATATATGCAGTAAAAATGAAGACATGTTTTCTATTCTTTAAAACTTCCAATTTTCCTTTGATAATTATAATGCATCGAAAATTTTGAATAAACTCTGAAATTTTGACTTAATTATACTAATTTTCTATTTTATCTAATCATAGTACAGTGCCACTCTACTATAATGCAGATATATTTATATTGGAATAGAACTGCCATGTGTTTAAAAATAATTATACTCTTTAGTAGGTATACAGAAATGGTTTTAACTATGTATGCATATTTATTAATAAATTGAATATAATTAAATGCTTTAATAAATTTAGCTCTGCAAAATTACACATCTATCTAATGTATAAACAAGGAGAGTAAAATATTAATTAATATCAAAAAAATTTGTTTGATTTAATATTTTTCCATATGTGCTTTTCCTTTTTAAATCCACACAACAACTTTCAATACAGTACATATTTTATATTACTTATACTTGCAAAGGACTAAATATGTAAATAAAAGAAAAAAATGTAAGCAAGCAAAAATAACTTCCTAGTCATTCAAATAACTGTCTTAAATCTTAGTGTTAACTTATATACATTCAAATCTGCTGTGTTAATGTAGTATTGTCTCATAATAAAGTTGTACTGTATATTACTGTACAATATCTTGAATTCAAATAACTATAATACTATATTTTTAATTAATTTACAAGTGCCTGAAAGATAGTATGATTAATTGATTATGATTGTATGATAGTACCTTAGTTTTTTGTTCCTAAAAAAACAAACAATTTGACAATAAATTTCAGCTATAAAAGTGTAAAGTACAATACTTACAGAATATTGCATATTTTATTTTTGTACATTTTATTATATATTTTAATATTCAAGTATTTAGCTGTAAAATTCAGTAATGTTATAAATGTGATACAATATGAATGCAGTAATTGTATTTTTTTTCATTTATCATTTTACTTTCAAATTAATTTGATTAGTATGTTATGTGGGTTATGCTAGTGGTATCAGGATTGCAATATCACTAAGGGGTCATATTATATTAAAAAATTTTTAAGATAAATTTTCACGCTTTATTCAGCCCATTAACTTGATTTATTTTATGAATAAGTACAGTCTTGGCCAAAAATATGACACCTCTTTAAAATTCCAATATTTGGAAATAGTTTCAAAATAAATTTACACTAGGCTTCTTGATCATTATGTATGGGCAATAATATTCCTGCCTTTTAATGCTTGGTAACACTTCCCTTGAGTTTCATGTCAACTTCAATTATTGGTTTATTCTATATGAAATGAATTTTAAGTACACAGTTCTTAAAAGGTTGCAAACACAAATTCATAATTGTTTGTACATATTTAATCAAATAAGCTCCATTTACATCAATGTACTTCTTCTAATAACGATAACAAAATATTTTATGTCAATTTCAAAGAACACTTTTCATTTAGAATCAATTAATTCAGCAAAGGCTGTTTTGACAGTTCCCTGTTTGACAAAGCATTTATTATTTAAAAGCTGTTCAAAATGTTTAAAGAAGTGTCAGAGGTAGGGAATTGAGTTGGGCATTTTTGAAGGAGTCATGATCGGTTTAAAATTCAACTCTCGACTCTTTATTAAAAATAGTATTTTTTCCCCAAAAATTCTTGGATTTAATATAACTAATGGTAACTAATGATTAAACAGTAAGGCAGCATTACAGTAGTAACCTTCAATAAAACAACCAGTTATTAATACTTATTAAATACTTATATTTATTGCAGCATATTAAATATTTATTGAGAACATTTTTTCAGTACAAAGCTACCTTGAAAGCAACTTTTTATCAACTGTTTTTTTTTTTTTTTTTATCCATATTTTTATCAATGACCATATAAAAAACAACGTTTATGACTATTAAGTAATTGTGTAAGCCAATATATTATGTTACTATTTTTCTAGTTGTTTTCTTATATTGGTAAACCTTACTTTTTTGTGATCTCTTTTGGATGTATATATATTTTCATAAGTATAAAAATCATATTATTGCTTTGAATTATATTTTAAATAACAATATTATCATATATATAGCATGATTGATTCCTTCAATTGAATGCAAAATAATTAAAATTTAATTTAGGGGGAAATATTGGTATCTTTATCTTTTTATAATTATTAAACATAAAAAAATTCTGAAAATATACTGAAAGTAACCTAAGGAGGCTGCTGAGATAGTTATACGTACCAGATATAATTTATGACGACTTAAGTAAGTGATTAAAGTTTTACACTAATACAACCACATTACCAAACAAAATATAAATTTTTGAACTCACCATAAGTGTCAATAAGAGTTTTAAATGCTTCATATCAAATTAAGTAGACTAATATGTTCCTGAGATGTTGCCTACCAGATTAATTCTGAGTATGAAATTCATTGTAATTTTAGGAGAATAGTAGTGACAATGTGTTTCAATTTGTGAAATGTCTGACTTTTATAAATATTGAGGTATCAAAAGTTAAGAGTATAAATTACATCCAAACAAACAAACAAAAAATGTGTGCATGCCAATTCCTTCCATAATAATTGAACTGTTAAGTAGATAATAGCTTACCTGTAGCAGTGTTAAGTTGCTGTGCCAATATTTGAGAAGCAGCTGACTAGTCAGTGTCATGTCTATAAGATGGCTCTGATTGTATGATACCACCACACTTTGTGGTTAGTGGCTGGATTTTTATTTATCCAGTTCTATTTTGTCTACTGTTTTAGCATTATGCTCATATAGATAGAAATATTTATTCCCTTTCCTCAGTCATAAGATGCATGTTGAAATTCTGTGGTTTGCAGATAATTGTGCCTTGGGAGTGCAATAAGTGATAATGGCACTAACAGAACATTTTTCAACCTATATACAATAGTAAATAAATATCTAGATGCTCAGTAGTCTTCAAATTATTTATCTTCACAGGGTACAACTTTGTCATGCATGTTTGTTCTGCAATTGTAATCATTTATTAAACATTTCATGCTTTATTTTCCCTTTTTTTCATTTCAATGTAACTCCTTCATCGTGTTTATAAACATGAAGGTGTATCCCTTGAAATAGCCATATTTGTGTATTTCTGAAATGTTTTTTATTTTTATGACCCAAGATTTTTTCCTTTGTTTGATAATTAATTTGATTTGTGTTTTTCATTTGTATTTTGATATCCTTTTTAGCAATTATAAATTAGGTTCTTTAATACAGTTGTCAATGATGCTTAATAAAATGTATAAACATGCAATTGATAAATGTGAAACTTTTAAATTCAATTTTAGATACTGAAAGATGCTTGGTGTCAGTCATCAGAAGAATGTGAGGTATGCTAATATTTAAATTCATAGTGTGCTCAAAGCAGTTGACTTGAAATTAATATTTTGTTTTATCATTTAAATTAAATATGTTAATTATGCAAGAATTGAAACTTTAATACTATCAACACTGTTGTAGAGATACTTTGAATTAAATTATATAGTTTTTATTTTATTTAACTTGACTAGCAACTTTGAGATTTATGCTCGCTAATACTGCTTTATTTCAATTTATCCAAACGCTGTTAAAATACGAGAGGGGGAAGTGAAAAGTGAACGTATATAAAACTCGCAATTCGTGAATCCATGATGATCTGCCAAAAAATGATTGAGCCACAAACACAATTTTATAAGATAAGAATTGTTGCATGTTGTTTTGGGCAATCAAAAGAAAATAAGCAAGAGGAATAAATATGAAAAAGAAAAGAATAGATAAAACTGTTGGTTGACTAGACTACTACATTTTTAAAACAACAAGGAAATATAAATTACAACTATAACTAGAAATAAAAGTGAAGAAAAATAAAAATCCGAGGAAAGAAAAATTGGGCACCCGGTTGCTTACGTTACTATTTAATGACTCACATTACTGAACAATGGAATATTTCGCTATGCAAGGTTTATTAATAATAAAAAAGTAAAACTTTTAAAAATATGATTTCATGTTAGTAAAGATATAATTGAATTATTAATATTCCATTTCTAATAATTAATATTATTTGTTTCTGAAATCTCAATTTTATAAATATTTCTTATGAAAAACTAAAATGTTAATTTCTGCAGAGTTAATGTATTTATAGTTATTAATATATTAACTCTTCAGCAAGTTTATACAACCTTATTTTTGAATGTTGCAAAATTTAGTTATAGTTTTATTCATTATGAGCTAACATTTTATTTTTCTGTGAAGAATTTTAGTAAATAACTTTTTTATTCTTCAATTCTTTAATGGTGTTGTTATCTTTACTTATTTCAGTATTAATATATTAAAAATTGCAAAATCCTGCCATCAGTCCATGTTTGGAAATGTCCTGATATTTATTTATGTTAATGCATCTTGCATTTATCTATTAATAGTGATATTTTGTCTTCTGGTAGCCACATTTTTTATATTAATTATTTTTATTTCACAGATAAAAATTTCATAATTCTTTATAGTGGTTCTATATCTCTATAATAGTATGCATAACATATATGCATAATATTTCCAAGTTTGGATGGTCTTCATTAAGTGTTCTTTTTCTCTAGATTAATTTCAAATAAGATTAATTATCATCTTGTTTTATTTCTTTAATTATGATGTGATTTATACTATTATGTTGTTGCAGATGAAATGTTGAATTTAGTAGATAAATTTCAAACAGCAATAGCTTTATGAAAATTGACTTTTACTAATATAAATAAGTATTATTGGATGCAATACATCCATCAAAATATCTGGTGTTCTCGACGTAAAGAAACTCTTCAAAGAGTTTTTAATGAACTAACGTTCGTAAGCGACGCTCACATCTCATGCATTCAAGTGTGTACATGACTTAATATATATGAATTGAATCACATATCGTTAAATTGTTTTTAACAGGAAAAATTTGCTTTAATGGGGCTTCATACTTGTGGAAACCTTGCCGAGACTATTTTGAAGACTTTTCTTAAATGTAACCAGTCTCAAGTGCTGCTCTCAATAGGATGCTGCTACATGAAACTGGAAACCAATATGTTAGTTTGTAATATGATCGAAATATATATTTACTTCTTTGAATTATATTACAGGTTTTTATTTATCTTTTGACCCTAATGATTGCATACTCACATATAAGATGCAACAATATTTTTTTTATTTTTTATTTTCTTATAATTTCATTACTTTCTCATTGCATCTTCCTATAAATCATATAGTGATTTCATAGGGTCAAATTTTGTAAGTCTGTACATTAAGACAGCTGAGATGTTGCTGGTTTTTTTTTTTTTTTTTTACTTAAAAATTTTGTTCAGCTTGATAGACTTCATCTCTATTGAAATTTATTAAAATATTAATCACAATTTAAGGATTATAAAGTCATCCATATTTAGCAAAAATAAATAAATCATTTATAAAACTAGTATTTTCACTTGTATTTTTTGTTGAAAACTTTTGTTTTTCTGTGGATGAACAATATGCTTTAGTAAAAATAATTGTTTCTATAATCTAGTTAATAAAGTACAATTTATTAATTATTGAATTTTCAGAGTATTTCTTTCTGTTATGCTTAAAATTTCAAATACAACTTTTTAAAATGTGTTTAAAAATTTTAAGCATTTCTAAAACTTATTATATGACTAAATTCCCAAATATTTCAAAAATCAAGGATTATTATTAACATACTTATTTTAAGGGAAATATTTTGTTCGTTCTGACAACTATGGTACAAGCTATGTGTGAGTTTTGAAAAATTATTAATTACTGACAGCATTTGCCTTATATATATAAAATATTATACACAAAGGTGTAGTCAGAATAAAACTATTAAGTGGAGTAATTTAAAATTATTATAGATTTATTTCATGCTGTGTAATATTCATATTAAAATATTGACTCATGACTTAATTATTCATTTTTTTTTATTATTAGTTATTTTATTTTTGTACTCTTTATATGCCCAAAAAAGTTCATTGATTTATGTTTTTACTTTTAGTGATGGTGAGGGATACCCTCTTAGCAATTTCATTAAATCTTTGCCTGACCATAGTTTGAGTTATGAAGCAAAAGAAATGGCTTGTCATGCACTGGAAATGTATGTTCAAAGACTTCATGGTATGAATTTTTATATTTTAGGTCATTAATTGTAAAATATTTTTGAATTCATAATATTTCTGTTTAGATCTTATAAACTGGATAGAAATAGGCTTTCATAAAAAAACATTTAAAGTATAAAAACATTATCAAAAGTATTTTTTCATATCTATAAAATTTTTTTGTTTGGAGAGACAATCGAATTTCTTTTAAAAACTAGGTATACTTATGATTGAAAGTTATTGTAAATATAAAAATTATATTTATCATTAAATAATTTCTAAGTATAATTATTTTAAACTTTAATCACAACACTACAGGTAATTTAATTCAGTTATCAAAAATATGAAGTTTTTGTTATTTTCAATAACTGTTCAGTAATTTTTTTTTTATAAAGCTAATAATATAATTATAATTTAATGACTGAAGTAAAATACTGTTTCTAATAGTGTTTAGTAAGAGTGTTGAACTTTCTTTTATATGAAAGTAATTTGGTTTTCTCTGAGCATTATTAAAATGATTGTTAATTGAATTTTTCAGAAAAATTAAATAATTATAACATTTACTTCATTCATGCAATATAGTTTTAAATTTTTTTAATTGAAGTTTTTTCTTTGTTTTAAGAATTTTTTAAGAAAAAAATTTCTATTTAAGTAAACATTATAATGTTTTCATACTTATGTATTATAATCATACTTTAAAGGACTTTTATTAAGTAAATGTTTGCCATCTACTACCTCCATGTTATAACATGAATAAAATTGATGTAAAATGCTTAATTGGTGTAAAATTTATTTAAAATTAAGCTGTTCTTATGAAAATATTTTTAAAAATGTGATTTAATTGGTCTTTTATCTTTAAAATGCATTAATGGAATCCTTTTAAATTCCTTTTCTAAAAACATTTTCTTTTGTATGAAAGTTTACATTTAAATATTTTTTTAATGTATTCAAAAACTCAGTAAATCTATATTATCATTCTAATCTTTCTTACATCTTTTAATAGTATGCTCCTTAATCATGATATTTAATGCTCGTTGAATTTTAATTTTGAATAGAGATATCTTTCTGACAATTAATTTTTACTATCTATCTTTTATTATATTTGTGGAATGTATGTAGCTTTATGTTATTTAATCAAATATTAAAATGCAATTTATTTTTTTCACTTTGTAGTGAATTTATATTTTTAAAATTTTGCTGTATGTAAATGAATCTATATTTATTCAATTAAAATTTTTTTTTAATATTAAACAACATTCAAAGTAAAACCTGTGCTCATTTCTTTAAGTATGAAAGTAATGATAATAATGACTAATAACCTTTGTTATATATATAGAAGAATAACCATTCTGTATCTTCTAAAAACATTTACAGTACATTATTAAAACATTACTCTATATGTAAAATACAGAATTTAGGAAATTTATTTTGGCCACAAAACAAATCCCAAAAAATATTAATTACAAAGTTGCTGAACTTTTGAATTATATATAATTTATATAAAAAATAGGATAAATCATAGTAATAAGACATCATGAAATAATTATAATTGTGGATGCATGTAACTGAAATATATTATAACAATATTTGATAATGTAGTGCTTTATAATGTTATGTATTAACATTGATGGCAAACATTTTAAACAACATCAAAAGTAGATAACTGCACTTTGATTTATTAATTTTATTGTATATATTATCTGAAACTTATTTGTAATAGTTTCTTACTGTTATAACTTTATTATTCCATGATATTTTCTTGGAAGCTTTTTTTTTAAGTAATTATTTAATTCACATATTTTCTATTTGATTTGATAACTCATATTTTTTTGCAAGAACAATACAAATGTGTATAATAAATCAGGCATAACAACTTTGACTATGAACATATAATTTTTGTAATTGAAGATCTCTTTAATTTAAAAATGTTATGATTTTACTTGAATCCTGTTTACTGTGTGTGTATCACGAATTCAACTATAATATAATTTTTAAACAAGCAAACTGCATTTAATAGTATTTTTTTGTAAAAATATCTTATAATTTAAATATGAAAAATTAATTTAAATGTAAAAACATATTAATACCATTTATTAAATTCAGTAGATGAAAATGTATTAGTTCTTGATGGTTTGAATTTCAAGACATAGCATTTTTCTTATGCATAGATGCAAAGTAAGAAAAGCAATAATTGTGTAGCATGCAGTAATTTATATACATATATTTGTATATATGGGTGCATATATTTGTTTATTTTATGTATTTATACAGATAAAGTTTCACATCTAAAGATTCATTGTTACCGAGCTACTTTAGAAAAATGTATTGTTCATCATTACCCTACTTTAAAACATTTGGGATTGCGAGGTGTTAAACATGCTGAACTTATACCATTCCATGAGTAAGTGGTTTTCAATTTTAAACATTTAAGTATTTTACCACTTTTAGAGACCTTTTCTGATTTAACCTTTGATATTGTTTTTTATCTTGAGTAAAATTTATGAAATTATTATTTTGATTCAATACAGGATTATTTATGCTACATTTAACCAGTTTAAGACTGACGTTTCAAAAATGCAACATGATAATTTTCATTTTTCATTCATGAATTCCAATAATTCATTCAAAAGGCATTCTTTGCAGATTTTTTTTTTCATATATTTAAGTTATTCTCATAAGTCTCTTAAAATCGTTTGCATAAAATGCTAAAAGATGCATAAAATTGCTCTAAAATGTCAAGTATTGGAAAAGTAATTGTTTTTTTTTTTTTTTTTGCTGGTATGTTTCTGTGACATTTTATGATTTATATAAAAAATATATATATATAAATAAGCATTTTTCATATTTGTTCTCATTAGACTTTTAATGATTCCCAAAATAATTTGATTCGTTTCTTCAAGTGGAAAAGCATTTGGTCCTTAATGAGTTAAGGAGTGTTGTCTTATAGATAAAAGCTAGCAAGAGATTTAATTAAAGACTCTTTTGTTGCTAGAAATATCATGATATTTTCAAATATGTACAGTATATTTCCATGTATAGGCAGAGAATTTTTAGAACTTTTAATATTAAAGTACTGAGGCCGGCTTATAATTTGGATCCTCTAATCACACAAAAACCATAGGTACTTGTCTGTTAGCTGGGCATAAATGATAAATCCTTACATACAGCACGTTTTTATATTATAGTTTATATTTCTAAGGCTTATGAAAACTAATTTTAAAACAATTTTTTTTTTTTTCGAAATTGTTTTTAATACTGGCCTTATGCTAATTGCTATTGTTGTCATCAAAAACGAAAAATCTGATGGTGAAATTAGCTGCAGGTTAACAGAAAAGTAGCAAAATGTGCATTAAAGTAATTATAGAGTACCGTAAATAATGAATGTCACAGAAATGTTTTTTTTTTCCCCCATTTCGACTTATATACAGGTTTTGAACTTTAGAATTATTAGATGAAAACACACTCCCTGCTTATTTTCGGAAATATACAGTATTTGTCTTTATAAGTGATTTGCTATCTATGCATTTCAAATCTTGATACCAAAATCTTTACATTAAACATAAGCTTTGAGGGTATTTAAAAATATATTGTGTCTAGTAATATTGTTATTTATTAAGTAATTCTTCAACTATTTTTACAGAAATGTTCGTCCAATTATGAAGTGTTTTTTAAAACAGATAAAAATAATATTGAAAACGGAAAACAACAAAAGCATTTAAAAAAAAAAAAAAAAAAAAAAAAAATTGCATGATTTTATTAATATAAGCTATATCTAGTATGTCTTTTTGTCTAATATGTTAAAGATTTTTGCTTTATTACCAAATTTTACCAATTAATATCTGTTTAAAATTGTATTGTATTTATAAGGAATTGAGAGCCAAAAATTTAAAAATCAATTTTTATATTGGCAAATGGACTTTTTTTGCAATAATGATAATATTCAAGATATGATTTCTTTTAGATATGCCGAAAAAGCTCTCAGTAAAGCTTCAATTTCAATTCCTAAGGAATTCCTTTCTTCAGCTGATATTCAATCTTGTTTGGCACGATGGAAAGAAGTTTTGATATTTTATTCATTAAGACTTATAGTTGCACCTGTTGTTGAGAGTCTTATTCTGATTGATAGATTAATTTATTTATATGAACAAGGCAAGTACATTTTTTAAAAATGTATTTATATTTTATTATAATATGTTGAATATTAACTAATTTTTTTATTCAATTATAGGTTGTCCAGGCTGCATTGCTCCTATATTTGATGCCTCTCTTTCTCCAAGAAATCAAATTCTTATTTCAGCAAAATGTGATTAAAAAACTGCTTACTTTTATCTGTAATTATTGTCTAACATTCAAATATTAAAATAAATGTTGTGGTATCCCAATTTCCTGCTGCAGATTATATGCCAAGAAATATTGTAATTTCTTGCTAATTATACGCTATTGTGTATAATCTGTGACCACCACACTTTGAAAATTCCCTAAAAATTGATTCTGTTAAACTGTCATTTTAAAATACTTTTTGCCAAAAAAAAAAAAAAATAAATAAATAAAAAAAAAAAAAAACTGTGTGTGAGGAAAATAAATAATCTTAACATGAAGAACGAAACATAATAGTTATGGACAATGAAGTAAAGATTACAAAATGTGTTGTGCATTTTACATCAGCATATTCTATTGGATGAAAAGGCCTGGAATAAAATTACATATAAAAATTAAAAACACTTTAAAGAAGGTCAGATTAGTAATTAATTGTAATATTGATCAAAATTTTCGTCTCTTTGACAAAACGTGAAGATTACAAATCATCAGAAAAATATGTTGTTTTCATCATAGTTCTTAAGGGCATATCTTCGCTCAATTTTCATTATCTTAAATTTATAACATATTCCTTTAATATAATTGCAGCCTCAAAATGCTTTTTAAAATGGAAACTATTTTGTTAATTTTTATGGCATTATTGAAACACCACTGACTATGACATTTATTTAAACAGAACTTGATTGATGTTTGATACATTAAAGAGCTGGCTTGAATAGTTCGAGGCTATATACACTATTTCGGGTTATACAGGGTCTTTTATTTTCATAAAGCTGAAAGATTATTCCTACTTGTTATAGGGCATTGCAGATTATAGACAGGAAATTATGGTAATTGGTTTTACTATATTTCTAAATCTCATTTTAAAAAACCGCAATATGCTAATGTTCAGTAAAGTTTCAACAAGAGCACAAATTATATTTACCACAGTGAACTTATGTTGTAAGATATAAATGATTAAATATATAATATGGTAATGCCAATACAAATTTTTAATGGAATATCATGCCATGAGATTAAACATGCATTCATAATTTGCCTGTTGTAGTTGCACAGGATGGCATGCACAAAAACCTAGCAATCTTAACCCTCTATTGAAATTTAAAATAGGTGATGTTATAGGCTAAAGAAGAGTTGATGCATGAGGTCACATAAGAAATAAATAATTGGAACATGGATAATAGAGTTGACATATTGCCCTAAGAGGATTCTGTAGCAATGGTAAGATCTTACAAATGCTTTATCATCTGCTTATAATGCTGAGAATTCATACATTGTGAATACATTGAATATGATACCATAATTGACTTTGATGGCTGTACCATTGTAATACTTCATGATGTAATCTCCCAGGTGTCATTATTCCTGTATTTAAAAATTATTACCTGGCTGTCATTGGTTCATTAATTATGGCTAAATTTATCTAAAAAGTTAATTTGCTTTCATTTAGGGTCTTAGTGCTTTTTTTCTTTACATCTTTGCTGTCTTAGAAGGCAGGAGGTTGGAAGTTACAACACAAGTTACTACATGATTGATGTGTTTCATATTAATTATTTATCTACTCATTCTGACATAATATTTTGTAAGTCTTACAGTTCTTTTATATCGATGTGTAGAATCTTCTACTGTCTGTGAATATACATAATTATTCTAATGTCCTGTTTAAAACAAGCTGCAATGTCACTGCACAAGAAATCACTTGCTCATTAATAGTGAATCATTATGCAATGAGGTAGGCTAACCTACCGTCAATGTAATAACAATCAATCTGGCCAAATTGAATGACTGAAATCTGATTTTTAAAAATTACTTTCCTTAAATGGATTTCAACCTCAATTAAAGTACATTGTATTTGCATATGTGTCTAAACTTTTAATCATTTACATCCTTCATGATAAATAATCGATGTTGGACAAATTTCAGATATATTTAATAAATTTTTCTTAGTTTAAAAATTTCTCTGAATAATTGTGTATGCTGGGTGTCTTACTGTAATTATTATTTAATAATTTTTTCAACTCTTTTTCATATAGATGTTCTTTCAATTATAAAAAGTCTGAAATGAAATAATGATATATGGTTATAAAATAATGATTATAATTCTATAAATATATTTAATTATAAATAATTAAAGCTAAATTTTTAGAGGATTTCTTTAAAATATTTCTTTAAATCATTTTCCTGCATGTAAAACAGAAAATTTAATTGTTGTGTAGTCAAAATTGATGATAGTATTGTATAAGTTTATTTTATGCATATTTTTTCTATTTAAACATAAGTTATTGATCAAACTGTAAGGATTGTATTAAAATATAACTACATCTCAATATATTTTTTCTTTATATTTCATATAAATACATGTTAACATAAATGGTTAGAATAACAAATGGTTAACATAAGTGTTTTTAACTACTACTTTGTTTAAAAGGGAGTTGTATTCTTGCAACTATTTGAAAGATTTTCTAAATATAAGTAATTAAATAATGCAATATATATATATATTGCATTATTATGTTATATATAGAGAGAGAGACTAATTGAGCCATTCATTTTTGATAGTATTTAAGCATGCAAAAGAAATGCAGATGTCCTGTAAATTTTTCAAAATTTTTATGCACATGGTTTCAGCATGATAGTGAAACGGTTCGTGTACACCATTGGTCAAAAGTTTGAAGCACCCTTTAAAAATTCTTTTATTCTGAAGCTATTATTGAATAAATAAAATTTTACAATTATGCTCAGAAAAAAATAAACATTGACACTTTTCTGGTGACGATTTTGAAATTAAGTTTGATATTTTTACGATTTAATATTTTTTGGAAATGCAATGGAAAATGTCTTATTTCTTTTACAGTCTACTTTACAGGACGAACTTCCTTTCCAGTAGCAAAACAATTTAATTTTTGAAGGATTTTTTTATTGTTGTTTTGTTAAATGACAGAAATAGTAATGTTTTTGAAAACCTGGAATTTATTTTAAGGTCTTTTATACAAGCATAGGGTATCTCACGTTAAAACTGTCAAAAAATTAAAATAAACCGTTCATAACAAAAGATATTGAAGTTTTTGATATATGTCGAGTATGAGGAATAACTGTGATGCTTACCATGTTATGTTATCTATAAATTATAAGAAAAAAAGTCGCATATGGATGCAACGTATGAATTACAAAATTTATAAGAATCGCATCTTTATTTTATTACTGAGTTATCAAATTTTTATCTAATGATGTGGAGGACGGTGCAGCCTTTCATGAAGATATCAGCTCGGAGCAGATCATCACTACACATCTTCCAAATCTGGCACTTATTTGCATGAATACGGAATTGTTTCATGTTTCTTCTGTATGAAAATATACATATTATCAGGACAGACTGTAAAAACGTCAGACAAGGAAACAATGCTCCTTTAATTTTTTTCTTCAGCTGACATGTTCTTCAGACTACTTTCTGTGGGCAGCATGGTAACTTGCTTTAAAAGAACACATATCATAAGACTGCGAGCATGCAGATCTACAACGTGGAGTCATTTTTGTAGAACACAATTCTGGTGCCAGTAACTATGGGTGAAGAAAAGTGCCCTTTATATTTCAGTTTCTCCCACCTCGATCCTCGTTGAATCGATCCTCGTTTATTACTTGTCCACTACCTTGACTTAGTCTTCGGTATGCATTTCTAGTCTCCAAAAATGATTCCAGATCCTGGTTAACACGCTTTGTGATACTTCTGTGCCTTCCGGATTGATTTGGCTCCCTTCTAAGTAACTAATAATTTTCTAAACTCTGTTACAGTTATATGATTTTGTTCATGCATCGCAGTCATGGATAATACAGAAGTCAAGCCATGTAGATAATTCCTTTTCACCTTTTTTTTTATTTAGTAAGCTGAAAGCCAAATAGGATTCGCTACTTCTAATATGCGATTTTCAACATCGCATACAAAATTTGCATTTTTATGGCACATTAAAAAAAAAAAAATTGATTGTTTCATTATTATATAAGAAATTTGCATTATCTTTTAATTGTTTTGAGCAATGTTTTTATGTTGGGATGTGCGTACATATATTGGAAAGTTTTCTGAAAGACAAATTCGCATATGGGTAGGTAAAGGATCGGATGAAAAAAAAAAAAAAAAAATCAGAATGTGATTTTTATTTGAGCAATCTAAGATAAAATTTTGAATGAAGGCTGCTGAATATTTAAGGAAACTGCACACAACGCGAATAGCAAAAGGAAACTTAAAAAACGCAATTTGGGAGACTAAAACAAGAAAATTCTTTAGAAAATCAAAGCTTTAAATAGTTGATTAGATTTAATCAACTATAAGATTTGAATAGTTGTTCTCAAACGCTTTGCACTGGAAGATTGTCCAAGAGATATATTTTCTGATAAATAAAATTTTCATGTAAGCTTTGTCTTGATATCAATTTCACAGAGAAATGATGTTTTAAATATTTTAGCTAGCATCTTAAAATGCATCATTTTTTCCTGTAACTTTAAAGCTACGTTCACACCAAGGCATTAAGCGGCGAGGTGTGAAACGCTGACCTGAAATTCTTGATCTTGAACGCTTAATCTACTTTTAACTCATTAACGCCTTCCGCTTTTTTGACTTGAATTTTGAACCTTTGGATGGCTATGTCCTTTTTACATTTTGCTTTTTGCGATTTCTTTCATACTTCTTTTGCGTTGTCGAATTTTCTTTTATAATATAAATTTCTCGATCAAGTTCTTATTAGTGGGGATTAGAAATACTCTCTTTTAACAAGCATTTTATACATAAACATAACAAGTAACAAAATAAACATAACAATACATAAGTATTTTTACATAAAAAATTCAGATATTGGATATATTTATATTTTTTAATGAAATCTTTTTAGACGATGATACAGCTCTGATAGTAAATTATTTATTACCTGGGGCTGTACTCAATATCTGATAATGAATAAAATATGTTACTAATTTTTGACCATTAAAACATCACCAATACATGAATTTTCTCTGGAAGTAAAAAGAGAAAACTCGGGTTTAATTTCATGCTGAAACGTCTTTAATAAATTCGTGATTGCAGAAAAATACTGGTAATAAAAATATTCCTTCTGTAAGTTTTCTTCATCATCTATGTGAAACTAGTTATCTTGCATAAAGATCATATGTGGGTCAGCGAATTATCAATTGGTTTGCTTTATGCAACTATATCACCTACAATTTAATCGTTTATTTTCTATCCATGTACATCACATCTACTTTTCATTCAGACAACTCCTTTCATTATTTTCCCCTCAGATTGTATACCATCTATATCCATCGTTTCTCTGGGGAATGGTTGAAAGAAACGATTAATTCGGAACAAAGATAAATTAATTTTATTAAAATATGATTAATTGAATTTTGTTAATTAAGTTTTACTATCCTATGGCATACTGTTGTAGCAAAAAATATAAGATATATGAAAATTAGTACTTACCTACCTACTTCCAAGATCACCAAATCTATTCATTTATTTAATAATTCATTAATTTTCATTAATTTACTGTTAATTTCGATTTGTGCAGTTTTTACATCGAATTTTCAACTTTTACAACATTTCTTCTGTGATCTGATTAGCCTAAATGAAACTTCTCACAGTTTTTCAATCTCTGCAAAAATTTCAAATAATTGATGTGGGAAAATGTCCTTTAGGGGAACAATCTAAACGGGGTTTCTTAACATTAATTGTACTGGGGCAGTTGAAGTAAAGTGATGAATGTGGAAAAACCAAAGATGATGGAATAATAAGTCAAATTTCTATTGTATATATAAGATACTGGAAAATATCTAAAGATCGATACTAAAATAACCGTTTTTGCCAGGGAATGCGGATCTGGAAGCGCCGCACTGTTGCTGTTTGTGTAAGTGGAAAACATCTTGCAATGGCGTAAGACTTCATTTCTCATCTTGGCCACAAACCCACGCATGACTAATTGTTCGGACTGGTGTAAAAAAACTGACTTCTCTGCATTAAAAATACATATTTACTACGATGAACGTTGGTGGCTGCTATTTCCAGCATTGTAAAAGCTCAACCATTAGAATGTTTTTTTCTTCTAAATTTTTACTTCACCTGTTTTTCTCAATTACGTGTTCTTATTTTCCTTGCATATTAGCACTTACCCATACCATTTTTCCACACACCTATTCCATTACAAAATCTGTTTATTTCGGTCCTCCCTGCTTTTCTTTACACTTTTGTCAGATATTTTTGAGACACCCTGCATATGCATCGTTTAATACTAAGATATGAGCTCGTTAAACATTGGTAACGCAGTGAAGGTGAAATATAACAAGTATCTGAATTCTCAAAATACGTTGTTTTCAAACTGTCATTGTTTAATGCCGTTTTAATTTTGTTGCGTACTTACGTTTACAATACAAACATTTTTTTGTATAAAATTAGTGTTTAAGTTAATCCTGGTTGATTAATATGCTTGAAAGAAAATTGATACACACACAAACCCTCTCACTTAGCGTTTGAGTTAGTCAGCCCTTTTCTAAATAGTAAACACTCCCATAAAAATTTTGCAATATGCTACATAAAAGTACTTAGTTAAATTTCCCAAAACATTTTTTTAACAATATTGGTTATAGATTTAAAAACAATTTCAATAAAATAAAATTTCCGTAGAGGATCAAAATTGTTTTATAAGATATTTTTGAATTGTTTTACTTTGCATTTATAAAATAAATAAATAAATGAACTCATAAATCATAAGTTTAATAAATAAAGTTATTTATTTATGTTTGGACTCATAAGGTATACATCTTGCAACGTTTAATATTCACTTTTAAGAATATCTTTATTAATAAAATCATTTATTTTTTAAAGATAAAATCAGTTTTAATGGATTAAAATTGGAGTCTATCAAATTCACTAATTTTTATATCCTCTGCTTTCTTAATTTCTCTCGTTAAAATTGATACTTACTTATTCTCAGAAATTGTACTTTCTTTTAGCTTTAAATTAATAACCATCAGAATAGATAAAAGATAATTTTTTTAAACAAAATATAAACTTATTGTATGTATTTAATTTTGTAATTTAGAATTTTTTTATTATACGATTTTTTATGATTTATTTTTAACAATGAGAAAGTATTTTTGTTGAATTTTATATTTTTTATTAAACAAAATGTCTTTTAATTTTATTAAGTAATAATGAATAAAAACAATTACAAAATTCGATTATTAAATCTACAAATTTTTATACTAAAATTTTAATTTTCCGTAGGACTTTCCCAGCCTTGATATTGGCTTACAACTAAACTTTACCACAAATAACTATTTCTTCACACTTCCTTAAGGCAGTTAAATGTGTTTCAATATTCAAGTTGGAAAAGCACGCGGAGTGACCTTACGACGTGTTTTTTTAACATAAAGAGCATAGAAAAATAAAAATGCCACGAAGTAATACCAAGAATTTCTATTTATAACACTTGTGGATGTTAATTACACATTATTTATTTTACATTTCATTGTTAAGTAACTTAATAGCAGCTTCGTGGAAAGTACCTCGTTTCCCAAGAGACCTAGATGGTTGAATTGCAAACAGAACTTTTTCATTTTTGTACATAACCTCGTCTGGTTGCCGCTTCCAGGTTTTTTTTTTCACCCTGTTATTGAAAATCTGTATCTTTCAATTGTTGCTCATATGCTCACGGTATGGCGTATTTTTGTGGATGTTGAATCTGTTAATAAAAATACAACCATAAGATATAACATTTAAGTACATTTTCTAGGGTTATAAAAAACAGTCCTGTCCTCTCGGTCTTGTCGATGCGATTCTATGAGACAATTTATTAGTTAAGACCAGATTTAAGGCTTCTGTTAGCTGTTCAAGAATATAACATTTGTAGGAACAAGTTCTGAGCTTTCTTATACATTTTCTTATCATTTCACTCATTTTTTGACTGAGAAAAAAAAAAAATAATTAAAAATAATTTGTTTGCTGCCACATAATCACCCTACAGAGTAACAGTTTTTAGTTAAGCAAATATAACTCTTACATTAAGAGTTTTAATTACGAGGTTGTTGCATAGCTTTGGGGCCAACAAGTTTAGTTAGTGAAATGGTTACGTTATCATTCAATTTATATTGGAAGAAGTTTGACGAAGTTTTCAATAAGTTAATAACTATAAGTTACTCTATAATGAGTTGTGGCTGTAAACACTGAGCGAGGTAGAGCTTCTTCAAATGAGACTATTAGATTGTGTCTTTGCAAGTTCTAGACTATTAGATTGTGACTTTGCAAGTTCCTGTTGCTTCCGAGTTTGGAGCTAGATTTCAAAAAAAAAAAAGTGTCGAATAGTCACCTCTATTTACAGTATATAAAAGTCCAGTCTAAAAATATCAGTTGGTAATAATGACATCGTAAATTTTTTAAAAATAGATAATAAAATAGATTTTTTTTTACAAATTTATAGAGTTAAGTAGTTCTTAAAAATATAAACAATTTTATCTAAAAACTAGATAATTGCTATAATTTTGGCATCTGTTACTTTTGTTTTTTAGAACATAGTTATTAAATCCAATACTTATCATCGAATTAATTAAATTTAAGTAGAAGAAAACATTATTTTTAATTATTCAATTTTTTATTAGCAATATTAAAATTCAATTAAATTGCTGTTTAAAATTTTTGATAAAATTTAAAAAGTATTTGAATTTTCGATAGTTATCATTAATTGTTTTTATTTTTATAATAAACAGAATTAAAAATGCTGACTATGCACTTTTAAAATTCTAGAATATAGTTTGCATTTCTAGAAAAGTAAAAGGCTTTCTAATGAATCCTTTCGTACAGTGGCATTTATGGGAATGGGATGCTATTCAGTTAGATAAAAAAAAATGCAAAAATTATTCGTGCTTTGTAAGTGCTTTTTGTTTGATTTTAAAAAATAAATAAGTACCTACAACAACATGAGTTCTTATTACAAACGTAGAATGTGAAGAGAAATACAAATATTTATTTATCTATTTATATATATATTAAATCGTACATATCTTCTACATTCCGAAAAAAAAAAAGTGCAATTCTTGTCGTGACTCTTATGATGGAGGTATTTCAACATTCCTTAAATTCTTGCTTTCCAAAAACTGCCTTTTTTTTTTTTTTTTTTTTTTCTTCTTTTCAATATCGACGAGTTCGTGTTGCATTAATTACATATACCACGAATAGGTCACCGGGGATGATTGGAGGAATTTTAGGGGGTAGCTTCCCCAATTGGCGTGTCACATGAGAAAATACCCGAAAACTTCCACTAGGATCGATGGATGACATTTTGCAGATGTTACAATCGTCATCGAGCCTCCTGGTTTTTGAAAACACTGACTGCAACGGTATCGTTTACAATAGATATTGCGAAACTTGGCAATGCATGAAAATGCATAGGGAGTCGTTGTTTATTTCTTCTTGCATCTCAATCGCGTAATATTTTTGTTTCTTTTCATTGCTCAAAATTCTTGTTTAACAATGGTGTAATGCATAAGTGTATTTCTAGACTCTTGTATTTTAAAAGAATCAATGAATTAAATGTTTTAAAAACAAGAAATGCCATCAATGATTCGTTACACTAGGGGTGGCAAAACGGTTTGATTTACCATCTAAAATTTTAATCAAACATATTTTTCCAAATTGAAATTTATATTAAACTTATAACTGAAAAATAACATCGAAATTAAAATAGTACTGAAATATAAATTCCCATTACGCTAAAAGAATCGGAAAAAAAAAAAAAAAATGAGACCAGTGTTTCAACTTTTAAATAAGTTATGTTTTTTTGACACCTGTGTTAAATGCTTCGTTAGAATAGAATAAAATGAAGTTATATAACTTTTGCATTTGTTAAATTAGGCGTTCTTGCTAATTTAGTCAAAAGACGAGTTAAATATTTAGCAGAATAAGGTTAAAAAATTGTGTTTTTTTCTGTACGCTTTAAGTGAGAGACAATTCGTAGCCAGATTTAAAGGTTTTAAAACAGGTGTGCTCAATTATTTGGCAGATCAAACAGTTATAGGAGAAGTAAGAAAACGCAAGTGAGTTTCAAAGTCAAAAAGCCTCAGCAAGTTCTTCATTATCTGAACCCGGATTTATCCTGTGATTATAAATTTCCCCTAATTGTATATTTTCTTCAGCCATTAAATCTTCAATGAACATTTTTATGTATCTGTAACGAAGTGTGTTTAAAATCTTCAAACACGAAATTTCGAAAATTTAAGTGAAAACTAAATTTGATGAAAGGTATAAGCAAGTTCAACTCATTAAAAGTATATCGGGGGTGATAACTTATATTTACGGATACGAAACTATACACACTTAATAGACCCAACGATATAAGATATTATCAGCATGATTTGCGTAAGCTGTTTTGTTAATATATGATTCTGCTTTTATTTCAAATATGTCCTAGGGGTGGATAAGGTATGAATTTGGAGAAATTTTAATGTAAATGGAAAATATGGTTTGGTTTCAAGAAAACTTAAAATAAATTACCAGAAAATAGTTGGCAAATATTTCATTTTATTAAACAACGAACTAAATGGCCAAAATCTGAACTTATTAATAGATAATTTTTTTCTAAAAAGACAAACAAATTTTTTCACGACGCAAAATATTAAATTCTTCCCAGAGCATTCTTTGGACCTTCGTCTGTCGGGAAGATAACAGAATTTGAATATAAAAAAACAACAACATTAAAATGCCATTTGTAGGTCTGAAATTTATTTGCATTATTCGAAAACTGACTTTAAGCCTTTTAGTTAAAAAGACATTTAAAACAAATGCAAATTTTAATTATTTAACAATTTTAATTTTTTATTTTTGAGAATGATATTTCTCCTCTAAAAAACTCCTCGGTGGTGTGAAAACTTTTTCCCACCACTATTATTCACACTAATTTATTACTTAAAGGTCCTTAATATTTTTCCAAAATAATCAATTGCTTATTTCCATTTTAAAGAATTAAAAAAAAATTAATATTTCTAACAGAGGACAGGGTAATTAAACCTATAAAATACCCAGACACCTCATACAATTTAAGTACCTTGTCAAATAGCGCAGAATTAAAAAGCAGTCAAAAGTTATACGAAAAATTCGATTTTATGTTCTGCGAACGTTTTTAATTCGTTCCTTGATCCCGTTATTTGATACATTTATTTTATCTTCGCGGAAAAATTGTTTTTGTTTTGTTTATTTTTTTGCAGCTTGAAAATTTTAGCCCAAGCTTCTGATTGGTTTCGGCACCCGGGGCCTCTGTTTGTATCTACAGCTGTTTTCCTGTCAGAACATCTGAAATAATCAGAACGGCTTCATTTTTGCACACTCCTCCTTGCATGGTTTTATATTTATTCAGAGGTTGTTTTTCTTCAGAGTGTCTTTTGTTTTGTCTAATTTGTAAGTGAATGTCCTTCAAGCCTTACATTTCCCTTGTAGATGAATTAATTTGGTGTCATAAAATCTGTAATCATGTTAACCAGAGTCTGCATAGTGGGGCCCAAAGGTAATTCTTTTTAAGTTTTATATTTACGTAAAGGAAATAATCGATAATTTTAATTTGCATTTTTTTTTAAGTATTTGACAACTTAATGGTACATTTTGTTTTATATTTTTAATTCGTTGTATTTGTGATAATTATACCTATTTTTTTTTTTATTATTTTTTTTACAGAGGAGTCAAATTAGCTGCAAATTTAACAAAAAGCCAATTAAAAACAGTAATGGATATTGAAAGAATATAAATATTTATGAATTAGTTAATTAATCTGTATGAATAAAATTTGTTAAGTAGTCTGTAGCCCGTATATTTTGCTACATTCAAGAATGAAAGAAAGGTATATTTGGCGCACAAAATGTATTTAATACATATAAAATTTCCTGTTACGAATTTTCTTTAAAATACGAACAAACTCAGAATTTGTTATATTTTATTTATTTATTTTATATGTGAATAGCACAACAAGAATTTTTAAACTACCATTGAGTTAAAAAAACTCTTAATTATATTTCTTTAAACAATTCCAAAATAAGCAGTTAAAAATATGTTCATATTTGTATACTAAAAAATGTTGCCTAGTCAATATTAAATAGATACAGATTAAAAAGTAATTTATCTCAGAGAATTTGTGCTCTTTTTCTCATCTAATTTGCTAAGTGTACAATCTTTTAGGAAAAACAAACAGTGTTGCAGATCGAATTTTAGAAAAATTGTTCAGCAAAATAGATTGTAAAATGTACAAAAATATCCAGATGGCAAATAAGAAAAAATAAAAATCTTTGATTTCTTTTCTAGCAGAGGCTTTTAAAGACAAGAAGATTTAGTCATTAAAACAAATATCGGAAAATAAAAATAGGAGTTGTAATTGATATTTGCGAGTAAGTAAATTACCAATTTCATGGTTTTTTAAAATATATTTCTAAGTAATTAGAATTTCTGCATATAATCAGTACATAAAAATCATTATTTTATGAACTTCACGATTTCGCATTCATAACAGTGCTGGGTCACATACAACACGTGAACCATGAGTTGTAAAGCCTTGGTTGAATGAAACAGAACTTCAATAGTAGAAGGATGATCAGTTTTAGAAGAAGAGATTTTTTTTTAAATTTCCGATATACTAAAACCTTTTGAAAATGTTTTTATATATAAATAATAATATTGTAATGGTGAGATTATGTTCTGAATAATAATGTTTTTCAGAACAAATGAATATTTGTTCCTTAAATTTATTGCTTTTGTTTCATATTATCGATGAATATTTTATTGCCATACTTTTTTTCAATATTAATAATACTTTATTGTAAAAAATCTTACTCTTGAAATATCTAATACGGGGGAAAATGCTATGTTATATACCGGTGTTTAAAATCACGATAATTTGCACAGTTTGTCAATTTTATCGAAAAATACTAAGTGAAAGGTAAAACCAATGCTTCTAAACAAAGATACGAATATCTAATGACGAATACATAAGCATATGTGTACGGGTGGACAGAGCATGTAAAGGAACAGGCTTTACAAGTGATCGTGGCTATTCACTTACACACCTGGCCAATCTCGAGGTCGTTTCCGTGAACATTCCGTGAAATTCAAAAGAAAATAGTTAAATGAGTAATCACTGACGTTTGGTTGATGAAATGAGGTGATGAGACTGAAAGCAGATCCGTCTTAAGTACAGATTGCTAGAGATTTAAATGTTACACTCAGCGTTGTTTCCTACGTATGTAAACAGTTTAAGGATCCGTTGAGAGAAAATCTGGTCAAGGTCGTCCAAGAGCCACAACAGAAACTAAAAATGATTTTTGTCCATCAGAGTGAAATACAACATAAGTTCAACAGCTTCTGAGCTCACTTATGACTTTCATTCGGTCTCAGAAATTCAAGGGTTACTGTTTCCTGAAGGTTATATGAGAAACGTCTGTCTTGCAAGACGATCTGCTGCTTACTTTCCACTCACTCTTTTGCACAGGAGAATCCATTTAGCATGGTGCATTAGACACATAGGCATTAGAGCAAAATCAGTGGGAGACCATTTTATTCACGATGAACCTCAAATCAGTCTGACCACTGACTCTCGTACGTTCATCTGGAGAGAACAAGGGTTCCGCTACATGTCTACCATCATCTGAGAGAGATTACTATGAGCGAAGGATTGATGATCTGGGCAGGCATTGTGTTGAATTGGTGGGCAAAAATCATGTTTTTAGAGGTATTATGACTAGTGTGAAAAATAGGGATGAGAACTTGGAAATCTATGTTCGTTTTTTTTAGAGGTGAAATTTGTCTTAATCTTATTTTATTGAACAAAAACGCATGTGCACTTAAGGCTCATCTGGTCGATGAATTTCTGGAAAATGAGGACATTCGACTGATAAATTTGGTAGCAAGGTACCCATATCTAAATACAATAGAGAGGGTAACTGGAACTCATCTGCCACCTCTCGGTAACATCCAAGTCCTGACAAAATTATAAAAATTCATTCTTTATATCAGGGCTGGTCAGCTACTTTAATTTTGCAAACTACATTTCAGCAGGGAATATTTAAGAAAACAATTTATTTATTTGAAACAGCCATTTATTTTTTAAGAAGTTTCATTTTTTATTGAGAAAATAATTGCTTTAACTGAGATTATGCAAAGTATTATAACAAGTAATCACCCAAATGTTTGATAGCTAAATACTAAAATGGCCAACATTCGTAAAGCACCCCTAGCAGATCTAATTTTTAAAATGTTTCTTTATAAAATTGTTTGATAGATTCAAAATGAAGAAAATATTTTTGAATAACATTTATATTTTTACGTTTTTGAAAAATTTTGTAACCTTTATGTTTTTCAATAGCTTTGTCACAAGAAAGAAAACAAAAACAAAGTTATTATTTTTGGACATTAGTCAGTTTCACTTTTCCATATTTCATACGTACATTTTATTTACATAAAAATCTCATATAATAGTCTGCGAGAGCCGTGCTATCCTCAACCCTGCTCTATATCTTTCCTTTCAAATATTGTATGTAATAATGAATTTAAGATGAATTGTGAAGATGTTTTTTAAACACTATACGAGTATTCATGAAATAATAAACAATTTTCATTATTACTATTTAATTCGTAGTAATTTTTAAAAAGTGAGCTGTCTTGTATTGTGTAATTTTTTTTTTTGACATGTAAAGTTAATAGTCGTGTGAGTCTTTTGCATAGGCAAAAACTTCAGAAATATTAGGTAACATTGTGACAGATTGCGAATCTGTATTTTATTGTCAACAATAGTTTAATGGATGTTTTGAAAGCAAAGGTAAAAGACTCCCAAAGCATTGTTTGTAAAATGCAAATATCCTTTAACCTTTAAATAAGCAGTAACCATTTATTATGATTGTATTAAGGTATGTTTTTACAATGCAGTTAAAAATCTTTTTGTTCTAAAACTTTATAGCCAAACATTAGGATTAGGAAAAATCAGGAAAAATTACTAAAATGTGGAAGCATATTCTCCATTTTATATTTTAATAATTAAATATATTGCTTTACAATATTTAAATGATTCAATAAATCCGAATGCTTTCCTATTTAAATTAATTTAATTTAATGAGCCAGATTAACCACGATAACTCAAACAATTATTTTCATTTTTAGGCAAATAAATAATAATTTATGCATGGATTAATGCATTTTTATTTTTTATGCATGCAATTTTCTCTGATACAATTAAAAAAATTTTTTCTTTAGAATTATTTCTAAACAGCAGTTACTAGCCTGATTTAATTTAAAATGATAATAAAGAAACTGTTGATGTTCTATCATGCTTGAAGTCATATATTTATGCTTAAATTAGACTTAATTCTGATCAGATTTGCATTTTTAATATTCATAGCGCAAGATTGAAAATTAAAAATGAAGTACAATAAAAAAATTACGACGGAGAATGAAATATAATGAAGAAATTATGTATCGATTTATGCTTTAAGAGTAAATAAAGACATTAATCAAAATTAAATTGAAATCAAATAAATTTCAAATAAGCATAATCTTTTAAGAATTAAGATATTATTAAATCGCAATTTTTCATTTAACTTATTATTCATCATAAATGATTGTACCTTAAAATTGTCTAGCTGATGGGAAATTGATAATGTTCGCAACAACTTACATTCTTACGAACGCACCCAGTAAAGATGGTTGTTAAGGATTATTATTCTTTTATATTTCTGATTTTTTAATTTTCCTCTTCTATATATTTTCATTGAGTGTAGGAAGTTTTCATACACTGGATAAAATTGTAAAAATAACTTGAAACACGTGGAGGAAAAAAACTGGAAGTATATGTCTTAAAAGTAAATAGAGTTTAAATCAATTAACTTGTTTAAACGTTTTATTATTTTATAAATTTTTAAAATTTCATTTCGTATTAATTGAAACTATTTCCTGTTTTCATTAAGGATATAATTGTAAGGCAGATAATTTTATGCTGAAAATAATTTGTTTTTGTTCTAGCTATTTGTTTTTCATACTGAGGATATACCTTGCCTTTTGATAAAAGAAGTGAATTTTCTGTTTTACTTATTTTGACATTTCTTAAAATGCCCCCAAAAAATGGAGTCAGAAAAAAAAATTTCAATTAGAAAATCTAGAAATTCATTATCAAATACATTTTATCCAAATTAATGTTTAAATAATTATTGGATTAATATTTGAAATAATATCAGTTCCCATACTTATAATATATGAGCTCTGTTAGTTTTAGAACAGAGAATCAATGAAGAATATATAATATATTATATGTTGTTATTATATATGTTGTATATCGAATTGAAAAAGAAAAAGACATGTAAAGTTTATTTGGAATAATTACATAGAAGTGTGATATAGAACGAAACGGCTTTTGAAAAAGAAAGCTTCTAATTACAATTCGAGAAATACATGATTTTGTTTGGAAATAAAATTATGATGATCACAACCTTGACCGTGATCCTATTTATTTAATATGGTTATGAAATAGATATATGTCTCAAAACCTCAGTTTCTCCCGATGTAATCGCCAGTCTTGCGAAAAAACCTCTTTCCAGGGACATGGAAGCCATTTTGGCATCGTTTATTGAATTCAGAGTTCGAATGTAGAAGTTTGTTGCCTATAAAATCTTTGGAGCTGCTCTAAAAATGCCTAGCAAATATCTTCGTCATCTTAAGAATCAAGTTAAAGCACATTTATTAATATGTAAAATGTAAACATAAATATGTAAGCAGATGTAAAATGTAAACCTAAGTATGTAAGCGTATGTAAAATGTAAACATAAATATGCAAGCATCTGTAAAATGTAAACATATGAAGTAGATAACAAAATATGTAAGCGTATGTAAAATGTAAACATATGTAAAAAATGTAAACATATGAAGTTCATAGAACGTTGTGGATAGTAGAACATTTTCTAACTCCATCCATCGAATAAAACATTTTCTTTTCTGTTATATACCACAACGAATTATTCAGAAAATTGATAGCTTGTGCAAGGAATTTATTTTATTAATATAAAATAACTTGTGGCATCCATGAAAAATAATAACAATACTGTGCACTCACACTTTTTCCTGGAATCCTCCAATTTATACAGTTATGTAACAAATGTATTGTTCAAGTGCCATCATTTGATTTAACTGCATTGCGTCTTTACAGCAGTGTTGGTGTTATTAAAGTAGCATCATTCATATTTTATTATGCTTCCTTTTATGTGAGAAAATCAAGTGGTATTGGATTTAAAAGCTTAATTTAGTTCTGCATGGTAAAATATATCGTTAAAACTATGATGCGAACTTTTAAAAATATTTTTTAAGTGTTGTTTCCTAGTATTTCTGTTTGTATAATTAAATCTTAATTTTTTATATTTTTTTGCTTATAAAATACGAATGTAATGTATTCTTTTTAAATAAATGCATTTTATTTTTAATTTATTTATATTTATATTTTCAGGTGTGGGGAAAACCTCAATAGCTACTCGAATAGATGATGCTACTCTTTCATCTCACTCAAGGACTCTAGGAACAACTTTTGGAAGTTGTAATGTGTAAGAACTTAATTGCCGATACCCAAAAATTATTTAACTATAAATGTAAATTTCATCCATGCACAGTAATGACGTAAACTTATATATAATTAATCCCAATAAATTTATTCAGGAAATTTTTTTTGAAAGAAGTAGATATTTTTTTAATTACGTATACGTTCCATGATGAAAAATCTCAACAGCATTTAATTCAAAAGGTAAAATTAAATGCGATAAATATACTTTTCAAGAAATTGATGTGTTTATAGTCTTAGTATAAATCTAATTTGAAAATAGTACGTTTTTAAGAGTCTTTAAAATATTTTTTACAGAATTTTAAAAAAAATAGATTTATAGCAATTGAATTTAATGTACAATAATTTTACATTTATTAAAATTAAGGAAAAATAGCCCATAATCTTATTTTAAGTCAAATTATTTAATTTCTATAAACTGTGATAGTTTAAAAAATAAAGGAAAACAAAACCGAGAAATTAAAATTATGAATATCCAGTGATATTAAATGATAGTTTTATGTATATGAAATTAACTTATTACTATAATTATAATTATTTTTCGTGGCTGAAAAGGTAAGGTGGTTTCAGCATGTTTTAGAATTTTTTATACTTCAGAAGATTTGGGTTCCACTTATGTATATTACGAATATCCCATTAACGGGAATGGGGAAAATATATCTACAGGGAGAGCTTTTATAGGTAACTATCACAAAGTCATGTGCCGTATGGATTAAAACTTCTCACTTGCCATCTTGATTCTTGATGCGATATGATTACATACGATGTTATAATCGTTATAGAATCTCTTTATATAGGGTCACGTTTTCTTATAGCATCTTTACTACTATATTATTGTGTTCAATATATATATATATACTACTATATCCAAAAAAAAAGTAAAACCGATTTAAAATTCCGGGGCTTATGGAATTTCAATTTTTTTTTTTTTTTTAATTTGCTGTCACTGTCCTTGACATCTGTGTGAAATTTCACTTCAAAATACTCATTAGTGTTTGAGTTACACTTGGCTTTGGAAGACGCTAAAACTGAGTCCGGCGATTTTTGAAATGTCTGAATTAATTGAGCAAAGAACTTGCAATTAAAATTTGTTTGCGGAAATTTATAAAATGTTGCACAAGACATTCGGTGAGCATTCCTATATCGGAAAAAAATGTTTAGAAGTGGTATAAACAGTTCAAAGAAGGCAGAGCACGCGTTGAAGACGAAGAGCCCTCTGATCGACCACCAACCTCAACCGACGAAGTTCACGTCACTGAAAAAATTACTTTTAAGAAATTGTTACTTTGAAAGCCATCCTGCCGATGACTTTTTAGCATGCATTAAAGATTGGGAAAAAGTTGGCATAAGTGCATTATGTCCGGAGGGGATTACTTTGAAGGTGATGAAAACAACTTTGAAGGTGATATGATTTGGTGCTTGCAAACCGTCGATTTACAATTAGAGACTTTGCTGAGGATGTTGGAATTTCAAAAGGATCGGCCAATTCCATTTTGGGCCTCAAACGTCAAATCTCAATTGGTACCGAAAACATTGAATGCGCCAACTCACACTGCATTTATTCTTCGTGACTTTTTTTTTGTGAAAAATGAAACCCATATCGTTCCACAACCACCGTATTCACACTGTGCGACATCTGGCTATTCCCTAAACTCAAAAGACCACTCCGGGGACACCATCTATGCCGATGACATTTTAGCATGCATTGAGGATTGGAAAAAGTTGGCATAAGTGTATTGTGTCCGGAAGGGGATTACTTTGAAGTTGATGAAATAAACTTGGAAGAATAAATAAAGAGTTTTTGAAAAAAAAAAAAAAATTGATCTTACTTTTTAGGCACAGTAGTATATATATATATGTAAGGCATGCTAAATTTTATTTTAACATTACTTAATGCCGATATAGATAAACTTTTATAAGATGCATATTATATGAAATTGAATTAAAAATTGATAAATTTATTTATTTTCTATCTGCATAATTGTGTTTTCTACAAAAATTAGTTACATGCAAAATAGTAATTTATTTGTTATTAAAGAAATTACAATTTAATAGCTAAGTATGCATTGTTTCTAATAATTTTAAGAGCAAAAACTGCGACTTTTTTTTTGTCGAGTTTTTACAAAACTACGTTGAAAATACCTCAGTAAGCATGTGAGCAGCATGTGAAATCTACATCTACATATTCTTTTTGAAATCTTAAACTGTAATCATCTTCAAAGCAAGATAATAAAATATTAAAGTAAACAAATAAAAAAATATTTTTAGCACAATTTGGATGACTCAAAATTACAAGGCCAGTTGGGTGGTATCTATTTTATTCATTAAGCAAGTGAAAAACCCAAATGTATATGCAAATATTTTAATTGAAAAGCTGAATTGATTTTTATATCCTGTAAGAACAACTTTAGAAATTTATTTAAAATGTTTCGAGGAAAAACCTTATTGAAATAAAAGTACAAGTATTCATAGATCTAACAGTTTTGAAGAAAATGTCGTCAAACAAAGGTATATATGACCCTGTAAAATAGAGAACATGAGCTAAATTAAAATCATCTCGAAGAGATCAGAGATGTATTATCTAAACTGCAGTGTAAAATAAGAACATCATCTCAAATTCCATGTAATTTCAATAAAGGTTTCAAATCTACTGCTAAGCGTGCTTTGAACAATTGCGATATCATAAAATACGTGTAAATGAATAAAGTCAGCTTTGACAAAGAGTCATCAAATGATAAGTATAAAGACTTTTGTTTAAGTGGATGAAGATCAACATAAACTTAAGGGATAAGGATTGATGATTTATATTGTTGCTGGTTTCGAACGGCCTGACTCGTGACTCAGTGGCAACGTGCGCTGCTGGTGAACATTAGAGCTGAGGTTCAATCCACTGGCGGCTTTGTTGTAAACACTGTTTCAAAAACGACAAGCCTTGATGGCGTTTGGGATGTTCAGCATCTTGTCTCGTTTGCCGGACTACATGGTAGAGGTTTTCCGATTTCTCCCATAAGATACTCAAATACGGGTCCCTAAGTCCCTAAAAGTCTTCCCGGAAGGCATTGCCGTCCTTCTTTAGCGGCACGGAGCCAAGTCAGTTCTATCTGCGGGTGCTTCATCACAACAGAAGCTGCACCCCCTCCTTCCATGATATCACACGGGTTTTGCACTTGGTCTAGATGTTGGTGTTTGCCAAATGGGATAAAAACAACAACATCAACAACTGGTTTTGAAGGAAGGAATAAAAAAACACTTGAGATGGAGTAGAGGCTTCAAAGGGTGATCTATGAAGCTCTAGGGAGCTATTTCGGCTAATAGAATTCGGCTCGTTATTATTTGTTTGAAGATTATTCAGATTATATAGTAACTATACACACAGAGGTATTTTTAAATCTTATATGTATAGTTTTTAGCAAATTGTTCATATTTTGTGAGAAATTTCATTTTTAAACAAGATGGTGCACCATGCCATACTTCTAATGCAACAATAAAAGGGTTTTAAGGAAGATCTATAAATTTTTGACGTGGTCTGTGAATTTCCCAAATGTCAAAAAATATCTACATCTCCACATCAAAAAACGTTTAGAATATCTTGCAAGAATAATTTATGCAAATGAGAAACGATATGTTTCACTTTCAAAATATATATAGAATGGTAAGGAAATCTAAGAGAAGCATGATCCTAAGTATTGGAAAAAAAAATGTTGAAAATATGATAAAATAAAAATAAACTTTACATTTCTTGTTAATGATCTTCGCATTTAAACGATATAATCTGCACAAATTATATTCAATGTACGACTGTAATGAAATATCTACAATTATGAGAACCAGTGTATAGAAATCGCTAATAAACATGTACTAACCAATTCTTACGTTATTCATTTTGCCGGTTTTCGTTTGTATAGATAAGTTCTTCGGACAATCACATATTTTTTTTACATTGTGGTTTTATGTATTGCGGTTTCAAACAATCGATTCTGTCATAATGGTTCATGGTTTCTTGAAACAGTCGTTATTTCTAAGCGAATAATGTCATAATCGTGTCTTTAAAACTGAAATTATAATAATATATTGATTTTATTTTAAATATTTTTACTGAATTACTTAGTCTGCATCATGAAATTTTGCAGAGAGAAAAATGCGATTCATCTTTTCTGGCTGACAAAGAAGGAAGAATCTATAATTTTTAAACTTGAAATTATGAAACAAAAAAATAATCGACTAAGTGATTAAACAAAATTTTCAATGCCATTCAAGTTCGTTATATTAACTTTTCTGTGATTTACGATTATTATCTATTGGGAAATTTATATCTTAAACCTTGACGCCCTTAGAATCATCACTTAAAAATCTTCTAAGTCACAACACTATCAAAACTTGCGTGATATCATCTGTTAAAATGTGGAGTCACATTTGAGTAATATTTGATAAAATTAGCATTTTCATTGTTCCTATTTAAAATAACCTTGTTCTTTTAAACATATACTTTGATAAATCGAAATTTTATTGTCATCTGTCTAACTGATGTAAAAGTTCGATTTTAATCAAGCATTTTTGACAACGAGTCAGTGCATATTTTTCTAAAAATTAATGGAAAAAAAGATCAAAACATTAAAAAGTTTTCAAAATACGATCTGCAAAAAGTTTCAAAACTGATTTCGTTTTGGCAAAAGTATTAAATTTTTATTTAAAAGGTTAGTTCCTAGGATATCCCTTTTAAAATAAATTTTATTGTTTTCAAATGCCGGATATTTTGATGTGTGATCTTTCATTAGTAAAACAACAGATATGTAGGAGATTCTGTTATACCCATGGTGCTTCAGGTAGGAGAAGAGTGCTAGTAGAATTACAGATATGTAGGAGATTCAGTTATACCCATGGTGCTCCATGTAGGAGAAGAGAGCTGCATTGCACCCACATTTTCCTCCATAGTTTGTACTAGACATTCGCACTGGTGGAATAGAGGGGTTAGCACTCTGCTTAAATCCTTTTCGTATCCCATATAAGGACTTTATGGCCTACTTATTTATCGTACGCTTCCGCAGCATAAATATAACAGCTTTCGGTTCGGTTCAGTTCGCTTGTCGGTTTTTGAACCAAGCTTTCTTAGTTCCAAAATCTAATGAGCTAATCATCCAGCTCATAAGATTAAAATCATAACCTAAAAAATCCTAACTAATATTAAAATCATTAAATCATCATAAATCACTCCAGCCTAAAGTAGACACTTTATTTTTTTAATGCATATTAATTTTTCACTATTCAATTTATTTTAACTTTATTTTTAATAGAAATTCGTTATAATATACTTGTTAACATCTGTTTTTATACATTGTAATCAAATGTTATACAGATGAATTTATGAAATTAGTTTTCATTTTAATTTTTGCTTTTTTTTTTTCCCGTATATTTAAATAGCAAACCATTTGAGTTGTGGTTTGTTCATTTTCATCCTAAACCTAAAGTAATATTTATAATTAAAATCAAAATAATAAAAACTTTTAATTTTCTTCTTCATTGGCTCAACAGCCCCATGGTGGGCCAAGACCGTCTGTCTACTGGCGGATTTCCGAGACAAAAGATGGTTTCTTTTTACGGGGTACATCTGTCAGCCCTACTCCCAACAGTCACATTAGACTGGGACCTATGGTTTAAAGTGGATTCCGAACCACTACAAACATCCATGGCACTGCCGGGGCTCGTGCCCGAAACCTGTAACACTGAGCTAGTCGGCGGCCATCAGTCCACAAAATTTTTTAATTCTAATCTAAAATCTGTGGACTAAGCAAGTTATTAAGCACAGAATATATGAAGTACGCTTAAAATGTAAAATCAACTTTTCTTTTCAGTAACGAAAATAATGCATCTTTCATGAGAAAATTTTTAAATCTTATTTTGTAGGATTTTATCTTCCCATGTTTTATTATTAATATTTAATTTATCAAAATATTATTGTAGTAGGAATTAAACAATTCCAAACGGATTTCTTAAGATATTATAACTTAAAAGATAGTAAAAATGATTAAAACTTACAAAATTCTATAATAATTCATTTTTGCAATTATATTATATTAAATCGGAAAGTAAGTTATCGGATTTAGATTTGCATTGGTATGAGGCTTTTCTTTTGTGACAATAGCTGATTCAATATTCGCATTGTAACTTAAGAGCAATTATCATAACAGTTGGTCAACTCTCGTAAAAGCATTATCGTAAGGAAAGATTGCGAATGCATTTTCATTATGATTACAAATGATCTAAGTAATCAGACGTATATACGTTTCATTGACATTATTAATTTTCGGAAAACTTTATTAGTGTTCCATATGATGCAATGGAGGAAGATTGTACAGATATTTGCTTGTACTTGTTATGACTGTATACACACACGAAAACCCTGAAATAAATGAGGCAATTACAAGTCTAACCTTCAATGCTCTAACAACTGCTATATCAAACATGGGCAATATAAATGTATTCTGTAAATAAATTTAACTTTCTAATTCTACAGATTTTCTTTTTTTTTTTTTTTTTTTTCTTTTTAATTATCATCTCTTTAAGTTATATTTATCAAATATTAAAGCTAACAATGTTTTAAATTAAAAAAAAAAAAAGGAAAAGAGCTTTTAAAGTTTCTGCGTGCTAAAAGCTACTGTCTCAAGCATGGACAAAATATTACATAAATACTCAACTTAGAGGTATTTTGTAAGCTTTTTGTAGGTATTAATCCTGATGTAGCATTGAATGTAAAAATAATTTAATTGAAAATTCCTGGTTTCCATGCTTATAGTGTCGTAACCTGACGTAGTTTATAACACACTGATGGCCTTGTGAGAGGGCCTTGTATAGGAATTATATATATTTCATTTGTTGAAATCAATATTTTGGTACTTAAATTGTCGTTCTTTCATGTTGCATTTCAAAAGGTATGAATCATTAGTCGTATCTTATAGATTTTAATTATCTTTCATTACTTATTTTTTAACTCTCCTTATTTGTTAAGTTTTAAACATATCTTTTCTAAAGTCAGAAATTTTTCAGGAAACAACAAACATATTTAGCCGATATTACTGTAGCTTTGTAGGAACTGAGGGATGAAATTATTTCAATTATATTTTGTTTTTAATATAATTAGAGTCAGGTGTTTCTTCGAATTCGGAAATTATTTTTTAATTTTGTATAATATATGTTCTTTGATAATAGTTACCAAGTTACCATAACTTCAAATTAAGTTGTCTTTTCGAGCTACTTTTTTTTTTTTTGAAAATCTAGCATTTGTTAATATTTACCACATTTAACATTTAAAAAAAAAAATTTATTCGAAAATATTCATGCCTTCTAGTCAATTTTTAATATCTTTGCACCTGGCTTGAGAATTCTTGAATCGTTGTTAAAATTTTTCCCGTGATTTTTTGTATACTTCTCGTAAATGCTCAGAAATTTATTGTTTATTTCTCACATTTATCAGTACTTCAGCTTCCATATTTAAATTTAAAATATGGAAATCAAATATGTAAACGTAATGTAATTAAATATATAAACGTAAATTTTTTTGAAAAATAAAACTTAAAAAAAAGGAAATATTTCGCAGTTTTAATGCGTATATTTTATTAAACATTAATTATCAATCCATTTGAATGTTATTTAAATCATAAAACTTAGGGAATGATTAAATGTGCCGAATGTACTAGAACGTAATTACAACTTAGAATTGTTTCTGTTACAAAAATATTATATAAATTTTTAAATTTGAAAAAGAACAATTCAGTTTACGATGTTTAAATTCTTTCTATTTCACATATTCATTATAATGTATTATTTATATTCCGTTTTCATCCATTTTTGGCAATTTAGTTAATTGCATTATGTTGAAATTCTTCCATGCGATCTTATTTGAATTTCCTTATTAAGTTTGCAACATCATTATTCACTCACCAGCTGTACCAGCTGCCCTACTCTTTTTTATTAATTAATATTAGTCATACACAATTGTTTTTAGCGTATTTTTTGAAGTATGGAAAAAGAAGATTTCCTTCAAATAAGTAAGAATTTATCAAAGCAAGAGGAAAAAAAAAAAAAAAAAAAAAAGCTGTTACCGTCTTTCTTAAGCAAAAATGTTTCTGATAATTTGTATTTAAAATATGTTTGTATATTTCACTGCCATTTGAAACCAGCAATAATTAATTTCGTCTATTTTTAATTAGTGAATAAATTTACTTAATTTACATTTAATGAAATTTTAAAAATATTTTATTAAATAAGAATCAATTTTATTTAAATAAATTAAACAATCTAAATTTAATAAGCGATCTAATTAAATTAAAGAATACAAATTTAATAAACAATCTAAATGAATTAAACAATATAAATTTAATAAACAATCAAAATTTAATTAAGAATCTAAATAAATTGAGCTATCTAAATGTAATAAACAATCTAAATAAATGAAACAATCTAAATTTAATAAGCAATCTAAATAAATTAAAAATTATTTTTTAAAAATAAATTAAACAATTACTTTCAAATTGAACAACTTTGTTTGAATTTATTGTAACAACAACAGAAAAAAAGAAGTATGCAAATGCAAATCTGATGTTAAATGAATGGCTAATAAAGACAATTATGCTGAAGTAACTTTGATTGTAGAAAAATAAATGAATTTATAAAACCATTTTTAATGACATTTTTTTTTTTAAATTTAAGGATTTCATTTTTGAAATAATAATTTTAAAAATTTAGAAGGAAGAAAGGTGTCTTGCGCCGCATGTAAAATATACAATAATTGTTAAGAAAAATTAATAAATAATCAACAATACTGGAATTTTTTCTTTTCGTGCACTGTCTTTTATTATTTGCGAAAGTCAAGGAATTCTAATCATTGTAATTAAACATAAAAAATAAAAATGTATATTGGTTTTTAAATTAAATAAAAGCATCGTTAGCTTCATTATTTTATAATTAAAATTTAAAACAATCATGCGTTAAATGGGCCTTGGATTTAACAATTCTGTGTTAAATAGTCCTGCGAAAAAATTTGAGAATGTGTATAAAGCGATGTAATTTAATTGAATAACTAATATATTTCTGCTATACTTGTAAAATTTATTTACGGTACAGAAATATAATGAGAAAAATAAAATTTATATTACAGTAGTTGAAGACTATTTTTTAAAAGGACATGTATGTAGAATGTAAATAATTTTAGAAATTTATTTTGCATGCATCTAATTTTTTTTTGTCATAAATATCAAAAACGAAATTCTAATTCCAAAATAACTGTAACAAATAGAAAAAGAACGAACAAACCTGTGTCGTGCCTTATCCCACTTGGTCGACAGCAACATCTAGATCAAGTCCATGAACCCGTTTTTTTTAGAAAAGAAAACAATGAAAAAGGAAGACATTTTCTACGTTTAATTGGTTACTTTTACACCCAGAAAACAGAGAAAAATTACGCGTTTAAATTAGTCTTCAAAAATTATTTTAATTGTTTATTGTGTTTTTTATAGATAAATGTTATTCAAATTTATTGTAAATTTCTTCCATGTAAACAGTTGATGCATTTATGGAAGATTTATGAATATTAACCTTGAAAGAGACAAATAATAAATTTGCGCAAAATCACCAGTAGAAAACGATGAAGCATTCTTTATAAAATCTAGATTGTTTCATTTGTTCTAAAAAAGGATTCACGTGATCCATCTAAAAAGATAATGAAGAATTCAAGTAATCCATCTAAGAAGATAATGAAGATTCAAGATCACAGCATGAAATAGTCTGTTAAATTGATTTAGCAATGTTATAAATCCCGTTAAAAGAGGATATTTAAACAGTTGAAATTTGATGTGAACAATATCCTTAATTTTGTTTGAATTATTTAAATCTTCAATCCTTTTTAAAGAGTTTTTCAATTATTAATTTGGAAAATGTCGAATCTGGATACAAATTTTTTTATTTATTTATTTTCTTTTTTAAAGACAATAAACTAAAAATTAATGCTAGATTAACGAATCAGTTTGAAATAATTGATGAATATGACATTGATTGAATGACAATGTTTCTTGTGAGTAAAATTGTAGCTGAAAAATTCAATATAATGATTTTCCAACTAGATGAAAAATCCAATTTTTTCTATTATTTCTTTCTAATATATAACCAAAGTTATACATAAATTCTAGTAATAATAAAATAATTTTTAAAAACCACAGTGGTTTTGAAATGGAATTTATAAAATAATAAACTTAGCGTTTCTATTTAATAATGGATTTAGTTTCTTTTTATTTATTTATTTTTATCCTTTATAAATATGTCTTATTTAAGGAAAGATTTTTATGGTTAAATGTTATAGATTAATAATTTCGTGTTTGCAATCAGTTTCGAGTTTTTTTTTTTTTTTTTTTTTTTTGTTGAGTTTCATCCAAGCATTCAGATATTTCATTGTTGCTGCCTGATTATGTGGGTGGGAAAATTAAAAATGAAACATATTACTAAAAATCAAAATATTTTTGAATTAATGCATTTTTAGGAATTAATAAAGTAAAAAAATGTGTAATCACTGATTTATTAAGTTTTCTAAAGTTTTTTTTTAAATTTATTTTATAGGTTAGTCAGAGAGAAAACACTAAATCTAGAAATTCTTGATGTTTCTGGTGAAGAAAAACTTCGATGTATGGTATGTAATTAAAATGATGTTTGTATTATACTTTTTTGTTAAAATATTTTTCACTCTTTAATTTAAAAAGATTTTAAAGAGCCAAAAAGAAAGTTTTTTTGGGGAAAAAATACATTAAAAGTTCTTTTTGTAACCTTGCTTCCTCCTACGTATTGGCGAGAGTTCTCCCTGTGACGTTCAGGAGAAATGGTCAGTTGACCTATAGATTTTCACCCGGAGAGGAAGTATCTTCGCACTCCCCGCGCGTACCTGAGTATCGGATTTTAGGCTTAGAAGGGAGTCCTTCCACGGATCTATAATTATATGTCTTTAAATGTGTTAAATATTGTCTGTCGTTAATTGTATGTGTGTGGTATTTGTGCGTGTTTAAAGCTGTGAGTTCTCCAACCTGCTCCTCAAGTATCTCAACCTAACCATACCCAATTGCAAGTTAGTTGCCCAACCTACACACCACACTTTATAATTTGTCTGTTTACTATAAAGTATACGTTTCTTTTATAAATAAATATTAAGTTATCCGACAATGGTTTGGGTAAGGTTGCTATGGAGGAAAAATTAACAGGTTTGATCTTCTTTATCACTTAGTAGAAGAACTTAATAAAACGTCCTTTTACTAGTTTCATGGTTCATGGTTACATGGTTACAGGCTTTAGATTTTTTCAATGTGTTGTAGAACTGATGCCATTACAAAAGTCTTTCTAAAATAATGTTTTTGAATTTTTCGTATAGGTGTATTATAGAAGGTAATTCCATAGTGCTCTTTGGCTGAATCAGTTATAATTTGTTAATTTTCAGTGTAATTTACATCAAGTAAAACTAATACACAGTGAAAAATATATAAAAGTTAAATTGATCTCTTATTTAATAGTTTAATCTTTTATTTGTTAACTTAATTGATACACGCAACATAATTAAATTATCCGCTAGTTTTTAAAAATAGACAATATTTTTAAAAACTAAAATGAACTTGTAAACTTCACTTATTTCATTTATTAATTACATAAGTCATCATTATTTTGAAAATAATCTGGAAAGCGTAGAAATAAATTCATGTATAATAATTTATGGATGCAAAATTATTTTTATTAAGCTTTAAACAATAGTACTTTAGCTACAAAATGCAAAAAGGAGAAAATTTTGTGATAATTTTTTTCTTATAATTTCTTTTTTGGCTTTTAGAGATTTAGCTCTTTGATTAGCATTGATCTCTGTACATTTGGAGATTCTATAGACTCTCTCAAAACTTGATTGCAAAGTTGCAATTTTCTTTGTATTTCAGTGTAATTTCAATTATCATGAAAACACGTGCTTTAATGAAAGTATTTAAAACAAAAATTATCTGGTGATAATTTATTTAATTAAATTTAAAAAATTGTATGTTATCACATACATGATTCATGAATTTGGTCTGTATGTAACATACATGAACTTTAAAATTTTGAAACTAATAAATAACTAAATAAGCCAAAAAAAATATATATATATGTTTTCCATATATATTGCAAGGAATTACTTTTCCTAGTGACAAGTATAAGATACGAAATCTGTAGTCGACATAAAAACTTTTTCAAGTAACTGTCATGTATGGGACATATTAAATGTAAGATAAATATAGTCGACGGAATAAATATCATTAAATACTTTTCAACTTTAATTTGTTATGTATTACTGGAAAACATAAATTAATAACATTATTAACATAAACATTAACTAATTAATACATAAATTAAGAGAAGAACTTTCTAGTAAAACTCTTTGACTAAAATAAGAATGTACTTCTATCATAGAGTAAGAAATTTTAAACAATTGGAAATTCTGTTCACTTGTATAATTTATCCGTAGAATTTTACATCTTATATTAAAGTAAAGTTAAACATCATAAACTTCACACACTTTACTACCAAAATCAGCTTATGACTACCTTAATTTCCAACAAGATTTTTAGCATCTTGGTATCAAACTGCATGGAATAACATATTATTTATCATCTCTTTCTGGTGTAGCAAATAAATTTATCTACAAAATATCTATGCAAATGTTTTAAATGTTTAAACAATAATGAATAACGTAATAAATAACGCTTAATAAGAGCATTTTCAATTCATTTAGTTTATATGAGTTTTAATTTGTAAAAAAGATTTTTATTTAAATGTTTATATTTTATGAATAAAAACATATTTTAATATAAAAATGGATTTTGACGAATTATACAAATTTTTGCAAAAGTTCATTTCTACATAAATATTACAAGTTATAGTATGTGAATATTTTCGAAAATTAATACTTTGATAAATCTTTATGGTTATTGTAAATGTATTATTTTTTATATGAACTTAAAGTTTTTATAAAAACAGAATAAAAGTAATTTTTCACTTCGTATTTAACTTTAAATCGATTTACAAGAACAGGATATAATAGAACAGCCTGCAAATATATAATGAAATTATGTAGTTTCTCAATAGCAATTTTCAGGTTTAATTTGAAGTGAAGTATTACAAATAATTGTAAGGTGGTAATAAACTCTTTCTTTAACGTTATTGCGATTTGAGGCAAGGCATTTATAAGAAAGATGCATTCTGAAATTTTACTTCAGTAAGTTTTGTTTAAGAAGCTGGCATAATATCAAGCTAAACTAACTTGGAATGAGAAATCTTTAAATGCTAATCTATTGTTTAAATAGTAAATAAGATACAATATTTCTTAAGTTCTGCATGATTATAACAATTTTCTTTTTATAGGGACCTATTTATTATAAGGAAGCTAAAGCTGCTCTTTGTGTGTTTGATCTCACTTCTGAAGAAACATTTCAATCCTTACATTTATGGATCGAAAGTAAGTGATCTATTTCTACAAGTAAATTATTTTTTTTTTTTTTTTTTTTTTGTATGCGGGAAATTTTTTTTTATGTGTTATAATAACTTGCTGCATAAGTTCTAGTGTAGTAAAGGAAACCATTACACAGAAGTATGACTAAAATTGAATAGTATATACTTACACATAAGAAGCTTCATAAAATTGTTATGCATATACGATTATAAAATGTAATAAAATTATACTTTCAATTGTTACTTTACAAATTTCATAAAGTTTTTCATAACACACACACACACACATATATATATATATAATAAAAACTACAAAAATAAAAAAAAAAAAAAAGGAATGGACAAAAGATAAAGTAAAATAGAGGGAAAAATGGTACGATTTATAGTATAATGTCTTGAGGGTACGTATTTCTTGATAAATTTGTCTTCAGGATACTATAATATTTTATGGTTTTTGCTGGTTGCCTGGACTATTTGTTACTCACCCTATTTTTGTATAGTTTGTATACATGTATATTTTATCTTTTGGTCTGCCACTACAATTTTTGCCGTTCACCCTTTGATGGTGGTGTATGTTTCCATATAAATATAATTTTAGTTTGACCTTGTTTACATTGTTATCTTTAAAAGAAATTGTATTTTGATAAAAATATATGTTTACGATGATTATATTTATAAATTAAATGAAATGTTATTTGCTTTTTTAAAAATATTCTCTAAACCATTTACGAAAGTAAACATTAAAAGATTTATTAAATAATTGAACAAATAGAAATTTTTGCATAATATTTTACTCTGTAAGCAAATGTTTTTAATGGATATAGTTTACCAGTATTATTACATTCTGTTGATGGCATAAAATTTAACTGTTTCTGCATTGCCAGCTGCATTAGAACAACAACATTCTGTTAATATACCTACAATTGATTAAATATGAAAATTAAATGAATTACACATTCTTAAATATTTAACAATGGTTAGTTCAATTATCTTACTACCAGTTCGAAACTCAATTTATTTTTAAACTTCATCCCAGTTGAAATTTTTATAATAGTTCTTAATTATTAATGTTGGATTCTTTTCGTAACTCTTAAAATATTATCCATTAACTGCAAAGATCTGAGACTGACATTGTTTAATATTTTATATGATAGTGATTAGAATGTTAAATTATAGTTTTGTATTATTTCGTTGTCCAACAAGATATTAAGAAATTGACAAGCATTTTAACTATGTGTCCAAAAGTTAGAAAGCTTAAGCATCGATGCTTGGCTGTTTATTTTTTCACTACTGAAAGAAATAACATTGTTTTGTATGATTGGAAAAGATAGAGAGATATAGAGTTTAGTTAGAAAAGATATAGAGTTTTTGTATGATTGGAAAAATGTTATTAATGTTCAGTTGGACTTGTGCATTAAACATTATTTAAAGCATTTTATTTGAACGACAATAATTATTAATTAATAGAGGAAGGAAAATACATATCAATAATACATTGAAAATTTACTACCAATAATCTTATTATATTCATTCTGAAACGATATTGAGTTAATAATACATGTGTTATTATCACTTAGATCGTCTTGTGCCGAAAAACTAACTTGCCATCAAAACGAAAATGAGTATTTTCATTTCTAAAGCTGCTTATTTTAAAATTTGTTATCTTAATTTAGTATGCATATAAAAAGAAAATTTACAGGTATTATGTCAGAAATGTAGCCATAAAAGTTTTGAAAAAAATTGTGCAACAAAAAAAAAAAAATCCTCTGAATTATTTAATACAAGAGAGAAATATTATGTATAACGTGGTGTAGTAATTTATATTCCAGACTATACTCTCAGCATTGTTTTCACGTGAAGAATGGATTTTTTTACTAGCATAAAGAATGCACGGTCAAGGCTACAATAAGAACAAAGAAGTGTCGTAAAAGTCAAGGTGTGAAATAGTGAGACGCTTGAATGTTACATAAATGACTGTGTTGCTCACAGGGTTGAGTGAATTTAAGAGCAGTTTATTCACAAACGTAGCAATTGTAATGATTTGTGAAATTTACTGAAAAATTATTTAAAACCTAAATATCAAGTAAATGAACAAATATGTAAGCATTACAGTTATTGCAGCAGTTTTTTAGTTTTTAATTTTTTTTTTTAATCCTAGAAATTTTATTTTGAAGATTATGGCATAAAATGCTAATAAAATTTTTAGGATTGTGAAAAAGAACTGTCCAAATTTTTTTAAAAAATTTCTCTTAAGTTTAATATTTCTGTTGAAATTATTATCAAATTTGAACTCTATTTATTCAAATTAGATAATGAAATTTTTTTATATAATCGTATAATTTTGAAAATGCTATTTTCCTTAAAATTAACATTACTTTTGTAACAAAATGTGAATAAAATAAAATGGAATTAATACATAATAGTGAAAAAACTACCTTATTAGAATATTTAAAAACATTGCCAATCTATTTAATTTTTTTTAGCTCATAAAATGAGTTAAATGATTTTTTCGTGTAATTTGCAAAGTTTTAAGGTATATTATTCTTTTTGAAGAAGAAATAGATAATTTTTCACTCGTGCATTCCTATAAGATGTTCCTAAGATAAGATGATTCATAAGATGTTTCTTAAGTTTTTTTTTTGGTGTTCATTCCAACTAATCAATCATTTTTTTCTATAACACATTATCTTCTGTAAACTCCAATAATTTTTGGGTTTTATAATACTAAAATTCAGTGTAGTAAAGTAAAAGATGTATATGAGACAACAGTAAAATGTATTTAAAATACCATTTTTTTTTCATCGTTGTGATGATGAAAGTTGGGAAAGGTATTGTTGTTTCTTTTAGTAATCTAACAATTCGTATTTTCTTAACCTTTATCGATAAAAGTTTGGTGTAGTTCTTTCTCTAATGTGATATATCTAGAGTTTATCGATCAGGGAACTGACAGTAATGTTCCTTTATATTTACAACCCAACAAACTTGATTGAAACTTGATATATTGATGGAAAGGCTCACATTGTTCTACCTAATATTCAGGAAATAATTCAAGTGTGAATGTAGAAAATGAACCTTCAGGCTCATATTACATCAGAGTTTTTCGAATTCCAACATAATTGTTGTAATTAAGGGCCTTCTGGTTTCCAAAGAATTTTAAAATAGCTTATTTAAATGCAAGCTAAGCATTCTATTCTTTTGAATTCATTACAATTTCAAAATTTTAGTCTTGCATCAATTTTTGTATGTCAGGCCTAGCAAAGACTTCTTTCAGTTTTTCAGACAAGTGAAATAATTTTTTTCATAGATACTGAAAACATGGTTCAGTTTTTTAGATAATTCTTACAAATAGCGTCATGAGGCTCAATTTTTTGCGCACTGGTGAGAGTAATACTTTGTGGGTTCACTAAGCTTACCTGTTTAATTTTTTTTGAACACAGGTTCAAGATTTCAGCATGCTGGTCACACTTTTCTTATCTTCTGTTGATACTGTGCTATACTGTCTCATTTACTCAGAAAACAAGGCAAATTCGTGTACCTATTTTGTTGTGGTAACATACCTAAGACCACAAGCTTTTCCTCTTAAGTAGGCTAAATACACCTTACTTACTTCTCACCTTTCTTACAATACACCTTTCTTACTTTCTTCTCTTCTCTTAGTGACAAACTTGCCCCAAATAAAAGCAAATTGTGTCAGAACTGTTAATCCCTACAATTTTACTGATTACAAAAACAAACGAAAACGAAAAAACCACGAAGGAAGAAAATAACGTGGAAAATGGCTTATAAGCCAGTCTAGCACCTCACGATAGCACCATCTGGAAAATATCTTCGTTCTTGATCGAGTTATTTGTAGTTATTTAGGTGCAAAAGCATTGTTGAATACTCTTAAGAAGCTTTGATAATAAGCAGTTTGTTTGGAATCTAGATATTTTCTTTAAAAAATTCTTATAAAAGTTTTTTTCTTATGAAAAGCTTATTTCATTAATACTATGCTATCTAGAAAATTTAAAAATTAAATTTAATAGCAGGTGCAAACCTGTAAAAGCTTCTCATATATTTTTGAAAACGAATTTCTGTTTTATAATAACTTAGCTGAATTAACATGACACACTGGTTGGAAATATTATAAGAAAAACCATAAAAATGAATGCAACGTAATATATTTTATTTAAGAACTAAAAAATATTTATTTTACATTTTCTTTGGAGAATTGCCTATTTCTAAATGGATTAATTTAAAATAATTACATAATATTTTAAACTGAGACCTGAATAATTTTGATATATTTTTTTTTTTGAAATACATGGAGAATGCTTAATAGGTTGTATGGTTATTGGTAACAGAACTATACAAAGTTTACAGCAATTTTCATATTTTATATAGTATTTCCATATTTTAGGTTACAGTAATTTCTATAGGGTAGAGATAAGGAATTGAGTTTTGAATTTCCTGGAGAGTTCCAAGTGGTAGTGGGAATGAAGCAAGTGGATGTACTAGTGTGTCTCATACACATTAAATTAGATTCATATTTTTGAATATGCGTGCCACTTCTTCAGCTGACAATCCGATATAGAGACGAGCATTGTCATACATTAGAAGAAAACATACTGCACCTTTAAAGCGCTTCATACAAAGAACAAGAACATAGTCTCTGTGTCTTTTCGTAGTCATTACTTCCCAGTTAATGATGCGTAGGTGTAGCCATTCAAAATTATACCTGCCCAAACCATGATTTCCACCACTCTTTTATTGATATCTTTTACAGATATTTCTGTATTATCAGCTATTAGCTATTCCTTGCAGTCTGTAATATTGTCAGTTATTTTCAGACTATAAATTATCCTGAGAGGCTGTTGTGGCTACAATTTTTACTTCACTACATTTTTTACTTTTTATTCATTTTTACTTTTATTTTAATACATTCATACTTTTTATTTATTTTATTTTTATTTATAAACTGTTTAAAAATTTTGAACAGGACGCTATTAGTTACTTTTAGGTCTATATAGACTTGTAATACCATCCTGCGAATTACACGCCATTTTTTTTACAACCAGTCAGACGTTTTCTAAAAGGTATGCTTCACCATGTACACACAAAATTTTTTAACCAATGCATTTCATTGGAATTTATTTCAACACCAGCGAAAGGTACGAGCGTAAAATATGCTTATTTCTGCGTAGCTGAACCGAATTCAAATGACAACGCGATGACGTTAACCATGAGCTACAAATTCACCACATTTCATTGGGTTTTCCTCAGTATCATTAACATAAAAATTTATTTTTATGGTTGTTCTTTTTAATTTTTTTTCCATCAGTTTAGTATAATAATAATTTTTCTTATGCAAAATATAAACTTGAATAATTACTTCTTCTTTTAAGCATTTTTCTAAGCATAAATAAAATACTGAACACTGGAATTGGTAGATATTTCGAATGTTGATTGTTTAAGATCTTTTTTTTTTTTTTTCTTATGGGTTCTAAAAGTCACGTGATTTCTGTTTTACTCTTTAAATGGCATCTCAATATGTGGTTTTAGTATCTGTATTAATTGCGAAAAATTTTACGAGATAGAGTAAGAAATGTCAAGCAATTATGTTGTTCGAGAGAATTCTTATTCGCTTTATTGCTTATCGTGACGCAAGAGAATTGTGTTTTCAGATTTTATAATTTCCATTCTTGAATCATTTCTTCTGTTGTTCTGTCACCATACCGCGTGTCGTATAACTTATACCAGAGTGGAACGCTGTATTTTCTAGAAACTGTAAAGGTTACAAGCATTTAAAAGGCATGGTAAAAGGAAAAAAGCTTCAGTTTGCTCTTGCTTCAATGTTTTTCTAGCAGTGTATAGTAGATATGTCATGAAATGCGTGTAATTCCTATTTTCGCATGAATCTTCAGATCGCATGTTCTTCAGATTATATAGTAAATTATCGCCCATGATACTGTATTCCTTAATTCAATTGGGAATATTTTTTAAATGTATTCTTTTTTTTTAAAGTCAGTTGAAATGCTATGCGTTGTGTTTCATTGCTTGTAAAAATTTTATTTTCGTTTCTTTTTATTTTTATTTACTCACTTAGTTTTAAACAATTAAGTTTAAGAAGAAAATGCGGGGAGTCTAAAATTTTTATCTTTCTATGTATTTTTCTGTACTTAAATATTTTTTTAAATCTAGTTATCATTTGAATTAGAAATTAGTGATAAATTTTAAAATTCTTACGGTAATCATTTTTCATATTTTAGGCAAAATAGCTAGTAAAATTTCACGATTCCCCTAGAAGAGTTATTTATTACAATTACACAGAAGTTAGACACCCTATCTAACCCCTATGTTGTTAGAGAAAAATAATTTGTTTGCTATTTTGTTTGTATGTTCCTACACGTGTCCCAGAGAAAAACTGATTACGAGTCAACCTAAATTTGATTTTTGCTTTGAGAAAAGAGTAGACTCTGAAGATTGTTACAGCCTCCCACTGAATCAAACAATTCAAGGGCTAATTAGCTTAATACACATATACACAAATAAAAGAGCAAAATAAAAGGTAATCCTCCTCATTGTGGGGTTTATTCTTTTCTTGAGAATTCTCCAATGAAAGTTTCCAGGAAGGTTTAACTCCTTTCACTATAAATTAATAGAGAAATAATATCAATTTTGCAATGTAATAATTAATGCAATTTTGTTTAATGTATAATTCTCAACATAACTTTGTTGTCATTTCTATTGGTTCTGGGGAAAATTGATATGTTTGACAATGGGAGATTTGCTGGGCTTAATACTAGTAGATGCCATACTTGTTTGGTTCAAATTTTCACAGAAACATTTTCCCTCACTTATAATTTTTGTAATTTTATATAAGTGTCAATTATGAAGTATTTAAAAATAAGTTTCTAAAATTGGAAGTTTTAATTGCTCATGCTTATTTAATGGGTAGATTTGTTTCTTAAAGTTTAAAAACAATTATTTATCGCTTAGAACTGGAAAATGTAATTTTAAAAATGTTAACACGAATAAAGCATGAATAAATCCTTCGATCCACCAAACTTTGAGAAATTAACAATGTATTAATAATTTTATAAAAACTTCGGCATTTTATTTTAAACTATCGGATATACGATTAAAATTTTACGATTTTTATTTTGTCAACAAATGTTTTCTTTGCAGTTTATAACCGGAAAAGCCTTTAAAAATAAATAAAACTAGCTAACATTAAGAATAAATGAGCAAAATATAAAGAAATTAAATTTTAATTAAAATACTATTGATGACGATGAAAAAGCGTTATTGCAAATATACTTTTCAGAGAAAACGTTAACAATGGTGAGAATTTTTTTAATCATAAAATTTTTCAGATTATCTACCTACAGAGCAACTTGAAATATTACTAATTAAATTGGTAAAAAATTAAATCAATAAGTTGATGATTTAAATCAAACTAATGATTTAGTTTATTAAATGAGTCCGATAAAAATATTTCAAACTATACAGTTTTCAGTATATAATAAAGTTTCAGATTTATTTAATCTAAATTTGAATAATTAAAAAAAAAAAAAAGATATCATTTTCCATGTGGTCTCTAGTTGTAATTGGTTATTACCTGATTATTAGATAATATATATTTTGTTTAATTTAAAAACAATTCTTTTAAGATCTTTTAAACTTTATGATAAGTGATAGTATATGAGTAATAAGGTGAATAAACCATTTTTGTTTGGTTTAATATTATTTTTATTAAAAAATGCATTAATACATTTGTTTCTAACTCTTTTGAAATATCGATAATATCCAAAAATTAAGAATCTTATATTCTTATTCATAACTTATTTTTAATTATTAATTGAAAACGATAATTTGTTTTTATTCTAACCTAAACTAAATTTATAAAAAAAAAAAAGATTATAATTTTTTTTTTTTTCAAATCCGGATTATTAATCATTATAACATACTCTTTCTAAAGCATTTTTCTAATTTTGATAGCTCATCATCATCATTAAAAAAGAAAAATTTTCATTAATATATATAAAAAATATCATAATTGATAATAATATCATAATTAATATTGAACATTCGGAATGGAAGAAATTACTGTAACTTTGAGATTTATTTTATCATAAAATATTTATTAAACTTTTAACAAAATAACAATTTACACAATTCTAATGAATTAAGAAGTTGAATGTCGTATCAACTTTGCTTTACTATTGTAACATTTTTTTTCACACGGGAAGAGTTTTTGCATTTCATTTTCAGGGAGAGAGAAATATATGTTATTTGGCAAGTATATAAATAACAACTTGTCACTCAAGTCTGATAGCAGATATTCGGTATCATGTATAATGAATCTCATAAAATTAATGAATGTCATGCGACCTTCACAGGGAGAAATAATTACAAATTGAATATAGGCTACACCATGAGTAGTTCCATCAGGATTAGGGATAGACTACGAGTTGAGAAATGTCTACTCCAATGAGAAGTGAGGAAAACTGACCCCTTCTCTTGACAGTCTTAAAAGGAGGTTTTTGGTGATGGGAGAAGGGATAGTTCTTGCGACGAGTCGACCAGAAGTGCTGTTTTTCTTTTTTTTCTGAAGTGATTGGGCCTATGCCGGAGTTTCCGCCTGTTTTCCAAAGTGAACTCCTTGTGGTTTCGTGTATCACGCCGTGTGATACTCAAGTCTGTCGTAGACAGGGCAATTAGATTCGACGTAAACTCTCGAGCTGGAGTAAACTGCCCATGTGGTTTAATCGTTTGTGATCAAATTTTATTTTTAATTGTTCCTTCTTTCTAGTATTAATAATCCAGAGTTCTCTACTTGTATATATATATATATATATATATATATATATATGTATATATGTATACAAGTAGAGAACTCTGAACTCGCTACTTTCAGAATAATCAGAACTCAGTCAGAATCTGTAGCCCTCTTCTTGAAGTTGTTTTATTTCTAATATAGGCCAAGACATTACACTATTTACTTTTATGTCGTTGACATAGTGGCGTAATTCATTTATAATAGCAGGAGATCTTAAAGATTTATGAAAGCAAACTGTTAATTTTTAGTGTTTTAATAATTTTTCTTCCATCTCTAGGTATACGAAACAGTGCCAGTGATGAATGTATATTTATAATATTAGGCAATAAAATAGACTTAGAAGATTGCAGACAAGTGTCAACAGATAGGGCAGCAAAATATGCAATTTCTGTTGGAGCTACATATTTCGAAGTTTCTGCGGTTACTGGAATAGGGTAACAAAGTTTCTAATAATAACATTTCATGTTGAAAATTTTTCTGTATAACATTTTTAAAATTTAAATCATATAAACTGTGTGTTTATTGATTATTAATCATAAACAAAAAAGTACTTCTTCTAAAAATCAAGAAAATTTCACTAACATTATGATACGAAGTTTTTATTTTAACTTGCAATCATTTGTTTTAATTCATATTTTGCATATACTTTCTTATAAAAAATTGTTTTCTAATACAACATTACTTATTGTTTTAAAATGATGTTATTTTTATCTGTTATTCAAATCTTGTATACAGATTTAGAATAATTTTTTAATTATACCATTATTTTCAAATTTATAATGAAAATAAAATGCTAGTTTGTTCGCATTTAGGTGGTAACACAGAATAAAACTTCTTTTGTTGACGCAATGACAAACATTTATATAATTTGTACAAAATTTTGACAGCCTTTATTAATGGCTGACTTATAAATTCGTTAATATTTTATCTTTAGTGAGAATTTAAATACATTCTTCAATTGCTAATCAAAAATTTGAAGTAACGTCTTTATTTATTTGATAATATTTTGTGCCTTTTATGAAAATAAGTGATACTTTTTATTGGCGTAATCATTCACTTTTGACAGAGTAAATATAATAAAGAAGCAGAATTTTCTCAAATGGTGAAACATTTTTGCTTCGCGAAAGAATTGTGATATTGCCATAATTAAGGTCAAGGTGGAAGTTTTAGTACAATTTTTCGTAACACCAGTTATCTCATCAAACAAGTCATTCGGAGGGTGGGTGGAAAGGGGCACCTGAGCCAAAAGAGCTTTTATCCCCATTTTCTAATAGGTTCACAAAACAAGCAGCTTCAGTAAAAGCAAAAAAAGGAATGTTCCACTTAGAAATTCTGACAAGATGAATAGCTTGAGATAAAAATGTAAATGTGCAATTTAATGGAAACCTAATTTGAGAATATTTATAGACTAGCATGCGTTTATTCTGAATACTTTTTTTTTCTATTTTAGAACCCAGAAATTTTTATCAGCAACTGATAAATAGCACTAATTTAACATTATCTGTTTTTGTTAAAGTTGTGATTTAATTTTATTATTATATTACGTTAATCTGACTCAACAAAAAAATTGGAAAATGAGATTTTAGTTTTTTTTATGCTTATAGGATATAAATTATGTAATGTAGATAAATAAGATTAGTTTTTTTTTTTTAATTACATACTTTTTTGTTTAAGACTTCAGAGGTTACTTGAAGGTTAAATAGTAAATTTTTTAATGTCTGAAAGATTAAATCTATAGAGATGCTCTTTAATGAAGAAAATACACCTACACTCATAAAAAGATTTTTTTTTATTTATTTAGTTGTAAACTAAATAGTAGTGGACTTTCAAAAGTATTCAGGTGATATTCAATCAGTTATTGTTTTGTTGAAATTGTTTTCAATCCTATCTTATTAAACTAAAAAAAAAAAAAAAAAAAAATGCAAACATTTGATTTGTCTGAAATGGCATAGATTGGAAAACTATCGTGTATTTTTAATTCCATTAAGAAATTTGATGTTTCTTAATGGAATGGCTTTATTTTCTAAATAAATATACAAGTTAACATTACTTTAAAATGCATTGTAAAGCACTTTAAAATGCACTTTAAAGCTAAATGGACTAATTTTTGAACACACGAACATTCATACTCTGCATATAAGGTTCGTGTAAAAATAAATAAAAGTTGAGAGTAAAATCAAATAGTAATATATGAAATATTAATATAAAAAAAGTGCTATTTTTTTTTGTCGGTACACACATTGCTTTTGATTTCCTGTTTTAATTTTTTTTTTCTAATTAATGTTAAAGAATTTGATTTTTGTATCATTATATTATTGTATCAAAAAAGGAATCATGTATCTAATTAGTTATGATAAATATGATCGTGACACTAGGGATGAATTTATCACAAGATGTTATTGCCAAAGCGTGAAACACTCTTTTCCGTGCAATCCAAAGATTTTAAGAAACTCAGACCTTAGAATATGGCAGTTCAATTTCAAAAGAGCTGTAACTGGTCGTTTAAATAATACAGCCTCGTTTGAAGATGATTTTCTAGAAATTTCTTTTCAAAAAGAAGGAGCATAATTGTGATTGTCTAATAGATAATTTTATAGAAACCAGAAAAAAATACCTGCTACTGTGGGGTAAATTATTTTCATGTCCAGAAGCTGTAAGCAAAAACGCCATTTCGCGTGCTTAATCGATTGTAGGGAAATGGCCCGTTAGACAAAAGATCATGTTAGCTAACTCAGACAACAATGAAGGACTGTAACCTTCCCACACTGCAATTTTAATTCGTGTTCTAACTGAGTAAAAGAGCATATATCAGAAATAATCTATTCAATGTTATTTGATGGGATAAAAATAAATGTGTTACAAATAGATGTAACATGGTTTGGGCTGGAATCTTATGACTGGCCATACAGATCTTCATATATTCTATGGAATATCTATATGTTCTCATTAAGTTTGGAACAATATCTTTATTCTATATTTAAAAATATATGCTAACACAATTGATGATAAATTCAGATTCATAAGATATCAGACAGAGAATAATATTAACTTTCATGAAGAGTAGGATTTTGACAAATATCGTGACCATAGCTTGATGAAAAGGAAAATAAAATAAAAAATAATGTATGTAATGTCAACAATAGAGTATTAATTTCTCTGCTTTACACTCACTGAATGGATTGACCATTTCTGCCCATAGACCTGAATTTGATTCAGCACTTTTAGAATTTTTATGAAAGACAGGTGACTATTTTAAGATTTTAAAATTATTTGCAACAAAAATTGATATTTTTGCTTCCATTCAACCATCCGGTAACTTAATTTAATTTTACTGTAGAAACTTGATGCCTAAAATGTATTACAGCATTTATTCAAATATTCAAATAATTTTACCAACATTTTAATTTTTTTAAGAAACAAAATGTGTTTAATATTTTATAAATCACTGAAAGAAGAAAATTTTCTTAATATCTACTAAATCCATAATGTACAGATAATACAAATTTCATGTTTATGCATATTTTGAAGTTATACACAATGCGTCAATTATACTTAAAATTTGAAGAATTGTATAAGCAAAACTAATTAACTTGATCCAAAAGTTCACAATTTTTAAACAATCTTATCTTTAGTGACTGATGTTTTCAATCTTAGGTTTGCTTAACGTGGTGATTTACTTATCCAAGCATATTCTTTACTGGAATGATTGCTCCTCATCTTATGCTGCCAAGCGCTCTATCATATCTAACAGCATTGAGTATATATCTCCAAAGAAAGAACCAAAGATAAGGAGGTTTTCTTTTCCCGTAAAACTATTGAGTATATTGCATTAAAGTAACTAATAAATGCTTTAAAAATAATATATGAAAAATAGAAGCTGTAGAAAAGGAGAATTGAACTGATATATTCTAGGCAACAGGAGAGACTAAAATGTTTCCGTGATGATCAGTAAAAAATAAAATCTTATTCATATGGAACAAATCTTTTGGAATAAGAATGGTTTTGTATATACATAATTTTAAATAACCATTTCATTTGTACTTTTATTTATCTCCATTTCGATATGTATTCAAGAAATATTTGCTTGAAATGCTATTAACGCATTATTATGTAGCTTGTAAGCAAGATTGAGCAAACATGCTAGATTTTTATATAATAAAGTTTTTATGCTATTTATGGTGAAGATTTTTTAATTGTATGGTTCATCTTCAGCAGCTATAGATATTTGAATCTACTTGATCGACAAGCAAAAAAAGACTGACATTTTTAAAGAAGTAAGCAGATATAAGTTATTCATTTAATATTTATTATTAAACTAATGCCAAATAAATTAAAAAAAAAAAACAGATTTTAAAAACTTAAAACATTTTCAAAAGCAACAACACTAAGGGAATGTTTCTTGTTTCCTTCGATATTTACTGAAATTTCCTCTAATGCTTCCCTATTATGGCATAATTGAAGGAAAATGAGCAAAATTGATATCAGAAATTCATACAAAAAGTTAATATAATAGGACATTTGTTGATTTCATAATATAAATAACAAATTACGGATTATTTTTGTTTTTGGTGAATAGTTTTGTAGCATGTAATTAATTTTACAATGGATTCTTGAAAGATAATTTGTGCTAATCTATAGTTTTATTGTTCATAATCAAATTTTACTGCTTTGAACTCAGTATTATTATTTTTGTTTAATTTGATTAATATTTAAACAGACAAATATTTTTGTCAAAGTATTGAAAGGTAGTATAATGGAAATTACATTATTAAAAGAATAGTTTGTGAATTATGTTTACCAACTTTCAAGTAATTTAACTTACAACATAAATTTATACCAATAAGAGAAGATTCTTTTTGAATTTGAATGCGTATAGGTTTAATTCTAATATTTTATCAACGAAATTGTTTATTTTCAATATTTTATTAACAAAAATAAGTGATGAGAAGCAAAAAACAGTATTATTTTGCCAATTTACAAATTCTACTCTTTCAGTGAAATTTGTAAGAAACAAATTGTTTGCGCAGAAGATAAGACTTTAATAATAATGAAATATTTTTGTTTTTATCTATAAAAACACTTCCTTAGTAAGAAAATTTAATATCAAATAGATAATAAATTATACAGGCACTGTATATATAAATAAAGTTAATGAAAGGTAAAGAAAGTAAGACATTAAAAACTCAAAGAAGGTTTTTTTTATATCTTTTAAAAAGCATGTGGTCAATAATTATTTTTTAATTTTTTAAGAAACAGGACTTTTTAAAATTTAAACTCAGAGTGTTAAATTCAAATACAAAATACTATATCATAGATCTTTTTTAAATAGTTAAACTTTTTAATGTCGGATTAAAAATAGAATAGAGAAAAAGTTTTATTTTTCTCAATCCTATATATTTGAAAGAAATTTCACGAAAGATCTATAAGCATCGAAAATTAACAAAATATTTTTATTAATGGTTTTAAGTAGCACTGAGGTCATATCTAATTTATTTAAAAGATATGTATTAAAAACTTTAATAAATACTGTGAAAGAGTTTCTGTGAATGATGAAAAAGTTTCTTAATTACTTTAAATAATGATCTGAAATATTGCGAAATGTAAATCAAAAAGGTACATTCTGTTTATTTATCTATCAATTGCTAAGGCTACCTCACTTCATGTATTGTTTTTCATTTACTATTATCTTCCAAACAAGTTAGGCAGACATTTGAAAATTACTAATCGCTTTCACATTTAAGCTAATAACCAGCTATCATTACAAATAAAAAAGCAATTTTTTAGATACTGATAAAAATTAAGGTTAATCTTTCAAATACAGAGGTTTCAGCGTGATAAAATCTAACGAAATATGTTGAATTCAAATAAAAGAAAGACCGAGATCTCCAAATTTCTTTGATCCAAACTCCTAAGACGAAAATAATTAAATGTTATTCCGCACACACACACACACACACATATATATATATACAATGTATATACTTTCGTATGTGTGTGGTGTCAAAGATCAAATTATTTATTTTATCATTTTATTTATTTTAAATAATCTATATACGTTTAAATTAAATTACAAATTCATATATTGTAGAATTTAATGTATCAATGTGATTGCATTTGTTTAGTAATATCGGAAAAATCTGATTTGATGCACCCTGTCAATGCAATTCGAAGATATGGTTCTGGCTCTACTTTATTTCTGCATTTGGTTTGAATTGTCATCAAACTCTACTCCACACGGACATTGTAAGACTACATTTGTTCAAATTAAAGGGGTATGGTAAGTTAAATTCGTTGCACTTGCAAGTGATCGTGAGCCTACGCCTTTGGCGTAACCCTAAGTATCACTTTTGCTTGCCCCTCTTAGGAGACCTCTGACTTAAACAATTGCTCACACTGTAACGCAATCACTTAGCTCAGATCATAATCTTCTGTTCAAGTATCAGGTACTAATCAGGAAAACTATAAGTGAAATGTACATTGCATATCCGTTATTTCATTTTTTCAGTGATAAATTGAATAAAATATTTTTTTTAATTTTAACATTTTATTCTTCGTTATCCTTTTTTATTTATTCTTGGCAACTGAAAACTTTTCTGTTTTATATTCCTTACATTTTTTATCAATGGAACTAATATAAATTTGGGTAAACTACATTTTTATACGACTATGGTTTCTATGGAATCTCATATAATGCTTACATAGTTTTGTTATAGTCTCATCTTTTAGCAAACTTGAAATGGATATATATACACTTATATGTTGAATACAAAATAAACTATGCAGATAAAAAATGTACAAAACAAAAATAACATATGCAGCTTAAACAAAAACAAAGCATGTAGATTTAAAAAAAATATTTGCAAATTAAATAATCAATTTGTAAAACAATGTAATAAAAATAAGGAAATAGCTATTTTATGAGATATTTTATTGCAAAAACGTTGTCTTGCTAAATTCTAGAATAGCACGAAAGACAGGAGGAATTTTTTTTTTTCACTATGGAAGAAAATTTTGTTCATGAGTTGAAATTCTTAACACTTAAAAAACTTAACTATTCGAAACACTTAATTATTTTAAATTTATAAAGAAGGATAAAAATTGTGAAGTTGTGATTCCAGAAGTGTTTTTCGCAGAAAATTTAGCTTATATATATATAAATTAAAAATATCTAAAATAATCCTTACAAAATCTAACTGTCTGATACCATTTATAATTTATCAACTGCTAATGGGGCCTCTCAATAATCTATCATTTTGAATGATGCTTAAGAAAATGCATGAAGTCAATCTCGAGATAGTTTTTATCTACTGAATTAGCGCAATTCGAAGAAGACGATGACGTCCTAACCCATGAACGCATGATGGAACATTCTTAACGTAATTGAGATGAGTAATTCTCAAGAAGACTCATAGAGATGATTTTTGATACCGGTTTACGTGTAAGTCACAATATAAACATAGATTCATTTCTCTTCAGTATATTTATAAGAATGCGTCTTTTTTAGAAAATATTGCTTTTTCCAAAAGTTAATACATAATTCCTGCTAAATTCCCTCCATCAAAACGACCACGATTTGTAATTGTGTAAATAGAATTACGAAAATATAAGCATAATAGAAACATTCTAAATTAAAAATATCATTCGAAATTTAAATTTATATAACAAGATCAACAAGACAAGATCAAGTTTGAAAAATATTCTACGCTTTCTTTAAAATAATATGGTTCTTTAGGTATTTGAAGTATTTTAAGAACAGTTATGTAATATTAGGTTTATTGAGTGATTGCAAAAATAGTCATAAAAATAACCACAAAAGAGTAAACATTTGAAGTAATATTTAAGACTGGATATGTTCTTCTATGAACTCAACTCAGAAACATTATCTTAGGCAGGAATTTATGAAGATCAATAAAATTTTAATAGACAAATAATATTAAAAAAGTTATTCATTATTTCAAAACTCTATTTATGAAAGATTTAACTTCTTTTGCTCTTTTGTAATTTCTGTTAACTTTTAAATAAGCCTCATGTTGTTTCAACACGAAAATGATGTTGAATTCTTTAATTATTTTACTCAAACTTTAGTTCTTAAAGTTCAAGAAGTATGAAAAGGCAACAATAATAATTGAATATGGCAGAAATTGTATCGGAAACAGTAAAATTAAATCAAACCATGAAATCATACATCTGAACGTGATATGTAGTGATTAAATTGTTGTAAAAGTAAGTTTAGGTTTCCTTTATGTGAGATTTCTAACTCAACATAATTTTGAAAATTTCACACTTGATATACTTTACATTCAGCAAGATGGGTAGCCTGGTGAATACATGTTGAGTTTCGAACTCGGCCTGGATTGAAAACCCGACATAAATTCAAGCAGCTCATGTCCTGTGTCTATGTCGAAACTGGTAATTATAAGTTCATAGAACGAAAAGTAATTCCTTCTGCTCCAAAAAAAGAAATAATACTGGAGGAGTTATATGAATTTGTTAGAAACGCACATCACTCAACGCGGATGTGGTCACTTCCTCATTTCTGGTGTTTCTGTGCACACTACCGCATTAGAAAGCATTTATGATTCTGCATTGCTATGTGATTCTGAGTCGCCTAAGTTTAACTTATCACTCATGTGGTTTCCCACTCACTTTCTTGAATTTAATTTAATTGCATAATTAATTAAATTGTACATTTGCCAAGAAGGTTGCTTTTTTAAAGGTTTGCAGTTTATTCAAATAAAATGCGAAGTGCAAGTTCTGCAAGATAGCCACGTTTTTGATTTGAGTACTCGACATCATTTTCTTGCAGAACTACGATGACGCAGAGTCATTGGGCGAATATCAGCAAGTCAGAATCGATACTCTGCGTAAGATGGTTTAATGTGAGTACTTCTGTAACTTATAGGACTATGAATGCAAGAATGCTAGACCAAGAATAAGATTAGCTTGTAGAAGGTATACATCTAGACAACCTATCTGTGCCGAAGAAGACCGGAGGCACAGAGCCACTACACCGACTCACCTCAGAACTTCTATTGTAGCAACTATTGAAGACTTTGCTCACGAAAGGCTACACAAAGGATGTTTTTGTATGTAAGACATCTAGCATTTTTAGCCTCGCACTTCATACCGAAAACGAAAGGTTTAATTGAAACGTACACGTATCAATTGAAAGGAAAGTTCATAGCAATTTGCAAAAGACATTTTGCAAAATGATTAAAAAATTCGTCGTCTAGAGTTAGCCGAGAAAATTGCTATTATCCCAATCATATCCATTAAAGAGGTACATTTGGTGGCATCCAGCATATGTGTGTGGGCAGGTATTTTTTTGTAAGACCATACTTACGTGTAGTATTGGTCCCAAGAGGTACCATTACTGCTCAATTATAAGGATACGACATTCTTGATTCACCTTCCTCCCCTACAAGACGATAATATTAGACCACACAAAGATAGGTGGAGGAACAACCTCAAAAGAGGAAACTATCGAGTGTATGAGTTGGGTTGCACTTTCTTCGGACTTGAAACCGGAAATCTGACATGCCGACTGTCACTAATTCTCCAGGATCTTCAAAATGCCCTCCTTAGTAGTTAGCAATGGACTTCACTAACTATTAAATTAATAAACATCATTTTTCGAGCATGGGACAGCACTGTTATGTCTGTTGGTAGATGACATTCCATATTGAAATTGATTATGCTTTGAACTCTGATATTGTTTTTGATATATTTTCATTTTGTGATAGTAAATCAACCTATTGCTTTTTCTTTTGTGAAACATTGTGTGATTAATGTTTTTATTGAATTTCGTTAAGTTCAAAGGAATAAAAAATTCACAAGCCCAATTTTTCTGATTTTTCCTTAATTTAGGAACCAATGTATATAACAAACATATTGCTCACATAATTTTTATGGCAAGGATGAAATTTTAAAGATGGAAATATTATGTTTTAGAACCAAATAATGCCCTTCATTCTAAGATCCAAGCCCTTAATTATTTTTAAATATGAGATCAACCTTTAAAAATGAGTGCAAAAATTAAATTTAAGAAAATTCATTCATATTCTTATATTTACACATGCATTTCTTAAAAAGATTACAAAATAGCATAGTCATTTTAAAAAATAAAAAAAATGATTTACTTTTAGAATGTGTAATATAATGGATATTGGTCTTCTTTTTGATTTGTAAGAACATGTAATACTAATAAGCATAAAATGTTATGGAAATAAAATAGGGTTAATAAAGGAAAATAGCGTCTCTAATTAGCTTGCTACTTATATAATATTATCATGATATTTTCGAAATAAGATCAGCAGAATTGAATGATGAGTTTCGTTAAAATAATTTTTTCGCATACACTTGCTAACTGACTAGACCACTTTTTAATGGATAATATAATTTTGGTGAGTAAGCATCTTAATTTTGAATGAAGATTGAATTCTAAAAGTATGATAATATAATCAAAGTCTTACATTATTGTAAGAAATTGATTGATATTTGATATTGATTTGATATAATTATTGATATTTCTTACGTTATTGTAAGGAATTTAAAGCTCAAAATGAAATATTCAGTACATTTCAAAACAGCATCAAATATTTCCATAAGAATTATCAAATCGGACAGGTAATATTAAAGGTATATTATAACCATATATAATTTACAATTCTCAATATAATTTTACAATTTTAAACACAAGAATGGCGTTTGCATCAAAAATGTAGTAAAACTTTGAACATGTATTTATTTTAACCATAATGTAACCATTAAACCATAATGTAAAGCATAACCATAATAATAGAGAGCATAACCATAATACAGAGTTGACATGAATTAGTTTGGTAATTTCCCTAATTGAATAATTTGAGAAATAATTAAATGAACGGTAGCTGTTCAATATATCTTGTACCCTTATTAGTATTGTATTATAAGTGTGGGGATGGATGAAGTTAATTTAAAATCTACGTCTAAGGAGATGTAGTTCATGGTTGTTCATCAGTTGAGACTTAGTTCATGGTTGAGATGCTATTATACTAGTTCATGGTTGTTCATCAGGTTGTATGTTCTCATAACGTTGGAGTTGCGTAATGGGGCTTAAAGAGGGAAACAATGTCCATGGTATTAAACTCATTACACTGTGAAAGTACAATGAAATTTCAAGAACGCCATGATCACATATTTTCACACTTTGATTTCAGTGTATGGGGTTTTGTTAAAGATCAGGATTTCAGTTTTCAGTATCTGAAATCCATTAATGAATCGAAATCACGAATCGACACTGCACTTAGTTTGATCTACTTGTAAAGGTTCACAAACATGAATGATAAAATATAAATGAAGATCAAGAATGATAAAATTTTGACATAAGTTTTGGTAATAGAATTTATTCTTTTTCTGCATGTAAGCGAACACAAATTACCTTTGTAATATAAGATGAAATTAAAAACCAATCACTTATTTTGAAAGCATCTTCAACTGAAAAACAATTGCATAAAAAGCTTTGCTAATGAAAATAACCATGTAATTTGTTAAAGAACAAAAATATAAAATAAATCACTAGAAAACTAAATCAATTTTTTTAAGTGTTGGGAAGAAATTAGAAAAAAAAAAAAAAAATGACATGAAAATAAGCCTAGCGAACATAATTTTTAATAATTAAAATTATTTATATTGAATAAATTTTATTCGGTTATAACATTTCTAATCGAGTTGACTTCGACTGACGGTATTAAAAATGAATAAGCAAATACTTTCACACAATTTCTAAAATTAAGTGGAAATAAAAAACCCATTAGAATCTTTATGGAGAAATTATATAAAAGACTTTATCTTTTAACCTACTTTATGAGTATCGATATAATTAATGTACACCATTAAGAGGGACTTCAAACTATCAACGACAAAATAAGAAACTAACTAATTCTCATGAAATGTTACGTATGAAAATTAATAAATAATTAATTAAGTTATAAGATTCAAAACTGCCTGAAATAATTTATAAAATGTTTGAAATACTAATAATGTATTAAATTATTATATAAATAATAAAAAAAACTTAAAAGTAGTTGAAAGACTAGTTGCCTATCTATTACATTACGCATAAACATGGTTTAATGTGATAAATTTAATTTAAAATAAAAATAAATTTAATTTAAAAAATAAGTTAATTTTAATTTAATATAAAATAAATTTTAATTTAAAATAAATAAAATAAAAATAAATTTAATTTAAAAATAAATAAAATAATAAAAATAAATTTAATTTAAAATAAAAATCATTTTAATTTAAAATAAAATTAATTTTAATTTAAAATAAAATTAATTTAAAATTTAATTTTAATTTAAAATAAATTTAATTTAAAAATAAAATAATAAAATAGTAATAATAAAATCAATTTTAATCAATTTGATTTAATTTATTTTTAAATTTAATTTAAAATAAAATTAATTTCAGTTTAAAATAAATTTAATGTGCAAATTCGTTTATATTTGAACAAGTTTTATTATTAAAAGAACAAGATTTGATTTTCTTTGGATATATTACCTTTAAAAGCTTTTAAATGAAGAAATGTATGAGATTTTTAAAATTAGGCATCAGTTTTTAATATTTTTTAAATCTACGTTCATTATAATAAAATCACAGTGATATTAAAAAGATATTTATTTTAAATTAGCAAGCCAACATTTTTAAAAATGTATTCATATAATTATTTTTATAAATACTTAAAATTTTTTTCTATGATTATTTCAACATTCTGTATCATGCTGAGGAATAAATCACAAAAAGAAAATTAAGCTTTAATGTATTTAAATTGCAAAAATTGTTGAGTTTTAATTTATTTCCTTTTAAATTACTGCTTAATTTTCCCTATCCTTTTTATAAATACAAGAATATCTCAATTGTAAAATAAAATAATGGGAGAAATCTGCTACTTAGAAATATATTTATTTAAAATAAAACGAATTTAACTTTGTTAAAATGAATACCACTTTACTAAATACCTAGACGAGACAGGTGCAAAATCATTCTAGCTATCAAAAATGAAAGCAGAAAACGATATTTTGAAACAAATGGTAACTATTCGAAGTCGAGCAGGTGAAATCGATTGTAAACACAGATGCTTGGAAATTTTGTTTTGTGGATGTCAAACATATTTTAACTTCACAATTTAACTTTTTTTTTTCTATGCTCGAAAAGAAAATGCTCTTCTATTAAACTTGGTGTATATATTATAATGTACAAATAACATTGCGACACTTTTTTTTTTGCGTGTAATTTACTTTGTCATTCGGTATACTGAATAGACAAAACGAATCGCTATACTTCATCGGAAATTTAAGATTTCGCAAATCAGTCGCGATACCTTGACTTGTTAAATGTGACGTGATACAAAACCTAGCAGTAAGTCTAAGCTGCCGTCGAAGTTTGACAGTGAACTGCAAATTCATGGCAAAACAAAATCTCCCATCGAAGCTGCAAATAAATAAGAATCTTCTTTTCCCCCGTTATCATGGCTTTCTCCTCATTGGTTTGAGGATAAGTGACGTCAGGTTACTACTGGACGTGATGTTACATCGGAGTTTTAGTTTTTCACGTGTTGGTTCAACAAAGTGTATTTTCGCCGTGGTTTCCGTTTAATTGCAGGCATAATTCAAGGTAGAGAGCTTATATATTGTTCCGCTCTCCGCTAGTCTTAGGATTCTTTCTTGTTTATTTTTTTACTTTCTTGTGCAGTTGTCAACGGATGCGGAGCGCTTTTAGAGATCAGGTCGGAAAAGAAACCTTGACAGAGAGAGATCGTGTATTTTATAAAAGGTATTGAGCCACAAGGTATCGCAAGTTTTAATTCAGATTTTCTTTTTTGTTGGAGAGGTAGTTTCGGAATTTGGTTTTATTTTTGTTTTTCGGTAAATATCGGAACTAGTTCCACATTGGAGTAGGAAAGATGTTAGCGAAAGTGTGTCTAGTTGGCCCTAAAGGTAAGATGATTTTTTTGTATATTTGATATTTGTTTCAAAAAATAATTTTATGTTTATGTATATATATATTTTAATCTTTTATCCATTCCGGATTTTATTATTTAACGGCAGTAAGAATTATCTTTGAATATTTATAATGAAGTCATTTATAATTTTTTTTTTACATTGCGCTTGTGAATAAAAATTGCGTTGAGTTTAATTTTTTAAAATTTAATAATTGTATCTCAATAAATTGATGAATCAATTTAATTTTGCAGATTATTATTATTATTTTTTTTTTATTTTAGATATGAATAATTTTGTGTAAAATATTTTGATGGAATTTTTGAACCCTTTCCTAAATTGATTCACTGATTAAATAACAAATATTTAAAACATAGTTAACTTAATATAGCATATTTTGACAAATAATCTTGGAGTAAGTTGTGTTTTATTTTATTTTGATGTAAGTTGTATTTTATTTTATTTTATTTATTTTTTTTTTGTGTTTTTTACCTTCAAAATTTCTCTTATTTGAAATTTTTAAGAGGTATTTTCAAAATTTAAACAGAGAAATTTTGATCTCTGTTGATTAGAAATATAAGAATATAAAAATTAGAACTATTCATCAATTTTTTAAAATATGAATAGTTAATAAATCCTTTTTTATATTGATATTTTAAATGAACAAAGACAATATTTTTAATATTAATATGAACAAATATTTAGTTTGTTAATTTAAAAAAATTTTTTGACACCCATCTACATTCAATGCTTTCTTTTTAAGTACAAAAAAATCCTGTAGTCTGATTCAACTTTTGGTAAGAAGTTGGTATAACTAATGTATCACACTTCTGTAGCAGTTGTACCTTGCAATATTGTTCAATAATAGTTCCATGATTAATATGTAGAACAATTAAGCTTTCTTGTAATTTTTAATGCCATCTCTTTTTTTTTTCGATGTGCTCTTATTTATTTATTTTTAGTTGCGCTTGTGAATAAAAAATTGCTTTGACTTTCATTTCAATCAATTTATTTCTAATGATATCAGTTGAATACTTTAATACTTATTTCAAGCTATTAAGTAAGTCACATCAATTTATCTAAAATATTATTTTTAGCATCGATATAATACTTTACTTGTCACTCAAAATTATATGAGGTAATTTTGGAAATTTGTTATTTGGCATTAATTATTTTTTTAAAACTCTATTTATCTAAAAATTTCAAATTTCAGAATGCATGCAACATTGATTTTATCATATATTTATCTTTTTTAATATATTAAATTAAGAAAAAACTTAAATGTTTAATTTTTTTTCGTTTATAATTTCATTTAAGTCATTTTATTTACATCCTTATAAAACTTGGCAAGAAGTATTTATTTCGTCAGTTTGAATAAAATATCAAATTGTACGTTTTTCGAAAAATATTTTATGAAAAAATAAAGTTTTATAACAATTGAATTAAAAATATTTATTAAATAATTTTAATAAAATAAATATTGATTGCAAAGTATTCTTATATTTACAGTTGATTAAATAATTCCCAAATCATGACAATTTATATGGGGAAAATTTCTTTTTTATGCTTATAGTGTTTTTTGTAAAGTTATGTGCATGTTAATCAAAAACAACTTAAATATTTGAATTGTGTAATTATAATAATTACTTTGGATGCCGAATATTCAAAAAAGAAAATTAGAAAAAAAATTGATTATAGTATGCTTTAAAAGTTACAATATATTCCTGCATTTCTAATGTAAATAGTTTCTTTAAAATATTTCTCTTTCTGTTGTAAATATTTCTCTTTCAACACCATGTTCCAATGCAGATATATTATAAAAGATCTAACTTTTAAAACTTTTTAGTGCATCATAATTAAATTACAATAGAAAATACATTTTTTAAAAATAATTATATTTTTACTAGTAATAATTAAAAATAACATTATAAAATAATTGTTAAGATCAATGAATAATCTTTAGCTCAACTACGCTAAAGTTTCTTAAATTATATTAAAACCTATGTTATAACGTTTTAAAAATAAAAAATAAAAATATTATTTTAAATAAAAAGCAAAATAAAATAATTGATGGAAAAATATTTTTTAAAATAATTCAACTGGTTGCGTAACTCTTCTTATTTCTTGAAGGACGTACAGTCTTTTCGATATTTAAATTAAGTGATTTTAAGATTACTCAGAAGGATAGAATCCATTTTTAGATATAATTTGATTGTTCTGAAAAAATACGTAAGCGTTGATAGAAAATACTTACACTATTCCTATTAATTTTGTTTTATCTTAAAAAGAATGTTTTTCTGTTTCTTCTCTGTCGTAATTGTACACTTCTTCACTATATCAGAAGAGATGTATTAATTATCTGTAAGAAGATTAAGTTATCTAATCATGGTTTGGTCATTAGAGCCTCAATCTAATGACACTAACGTCCAACAATTCCACTACAGCATTCACTATTTAGTGAGTGGAAGAGGTTATAGTTTAATTCTTATCGTTGTTTGCCAGGGGAACGAACCTAAGATGGTTGGTTTTTGCCGTTGTCGGGTTGATCGCGTTGATGTTTTTCTGGTTTTCTAACAACGTGGGTAAAATAAATATGGACCTGCTGTCCTTAAGAAGACCTTCAGATTAATATTTTTATGGTATTGTTGACTAATTGAAGTCAGGTTCAAAAAAAAAAAAAGATTAAATATTTAAAAAATAGTAGTGTTTATTTTACGTTTAAAAATAATTTTTGGATTTCCTACTTATAACATACAGCTTATACGCTGAAAGACTTTAGAGTATCTTATGGGTTGCATGCCGCTTGGTACAATCTGTGGATTAATTTTTCGGAAGTATCAGAGAAATGATTTCTAAAAAGCTGAATTTTTGCTGAAAATAAAAGAAATAAACTTCAGTGTAAAAGTAAAAAAAAAAAAAAAAAAAGAAGTGGAAAATTGTTGCACTCCAAAATTATAAAACTCAACGCGTATCTTACACCAACGGTTAAGTGGTTAAAAATGCCTGGGATGAAGTCACATGTAAAGAGTTAAACACACTTTTCAGAGGGCCAAACTAATAATTAACAGTGATATTAAAAAAAAGATTTTTTATCTTTCTAGAAAAATGGAAGATACGAATTGTAGGAATTTTAAAATGTGTTTCAGTTATAATCAAAAAGTTTAATTTTCAAATATTTTTAAATTCTTTTTTTTTTATCAAAAGAAATTGATTCTTACATTCTCGTTGAAATATTTTGCTTTATTTTATTTACTTTATTTTCATGGGATATGTTAAATAATCACTTTTTATTTTGTTTATTTCTTATATGCAACTTTCTTTCTGATTTTTTACCTTAATTTTTTTTGTATCATTATAGCATTTAATTGCTTAAGTATTGAAAAAGTTCCATTAATTTAAGATTTTAATTACAGATGTAAAAATGGAACTTAATTGCATAATATATTAAACAACATAAATGAAGGACAAGAATCATCCGCGGGTTATACGCAGCGGCATAAGTAATCCACAGATAACATATTTTTATTTTCAGACGAAAATTACGACTGAGGATTATAGAAATATATATCATTATGTTAATATAGATATATATCATTATATATTACAGATATATAATAATATGAGGATATATATTATGATATATGTAATATTAGACAAATTAAAATGACAAAATAGATTAAAAAACCATTCCTATCTATAATTTATTTTTAATATTTTCTGAAGAAAACTACCAGTTGGTTTTAATTATAATTCCAATTATGATAAAAGCTGACTTTTTCTCTGTTTATTAATGTTTTTGTATATTTAATAATTATCCTTCGAAGTAAATTAATCTATTTTTTTCCGATTCTTCTAGTGCCAAATCAATGAGCCTTTCAACAACTTGCAATTTAGCGTTGTATGATCTTCATCACGTCAGTTTTCCTGTATGTCTTAGCGCCTTTTCGTCACAATGCATAAGCAAATTTTTTTAATAACAAGATCATGCGTCAGCTACGTGATTCAAAAAATATTGCACATTTTTTCTTTTATCATTTTGTGAAAAAGAAATCTGTCACAACATTCAGAAGAATTGAATAATTTATTTCAATAAATTAGTTTGTTTTGAGCATAGGACACATTTATTTTTTTATTTGTTTGAAATCCAAACTTTAAGGTGTCTTTGGAATTCATCATTAATGAGAAAAGATGTTTTGAAACAAAATATGCAACTAAAAATTGTAATTATTATTTGTAATAAGACCAAAATTCTAGATGAAGTTAAATATGAGATTTTAATTTTAATAAAAAGGAAAGAAATATTTAAACTACAGAAAAGTATTAAAAACACAGTAATAAGCATTTTAATTACTAAAGGTAAATATTTTTTAAGGAATATCTGGAGTTGTTTATTAAATAAATACTTATATTAAAATACACCACAGTATATAAATATTGTAAAGTCTGATTTATATGCTTTATTTGTAGATTAGCAGTTTATATCAGAATTAATGCTGCCATTAATATACAGTGGCATTCAAATGTTTGATTTAGAGTTTGCATAATTTATTTGTGTAACAGCTAAACCGTTTTTACCGGAAACTGAACTAAACTATTCTTCAGAAATGATGTTTTTAAAAAATGATGCCCCTTTTAGAATGATGCGTCTTATTTTCAGAAACTCCCAAATGAAATATTTTGAATGAAGAAGTGTTGTATTTAGAATGTAAATAGCAAGAATTAAAGCTTGGCACGTAAATGATTTCCCGGATGAAAGCTAAGACAACATCGTGCTTAAGAAATGGAAAGCCTTATGGAGCATCATTTTATTGACAAGACATATGTGTACATAGATTGAAGAACAAAAATAAAAAATATATTTCCCTCTTTGGTGTGCTTTTTTTGGAAGATAAAACACTCGGCATTTCATGTGCCAACAATATCAATCTGAACATTTTTCAATCAATATTTTTTTTTTTTCAAAACACAGTGTGATTATTTAAGCTGAAAGGTCATCTTCGTATGTAATATTTTAATAATTTTTTTTATCTCTCTGAAATAACGTCATCATAGAAACTATGGACCTTACTATTAAAGCGAAAGTTTGTTCAAATTACTTTTGCGCGAGATAATGCTTCTTTGCTTATGCTCAAGTTTCTCTAACTAAATTCTGTAACAAACATTTCTTGTTTCGATTAATGCAAGTGCTTTTTCAATGTCACGTTTGTTTTTGCCGGCAAATGATTTTTATTCCCAATGTCACAATGTCACCATGATCATCTTTTGGTCTAACAATGCTTGACAACATAAGGCGATTTGAGACCACCTAAACAATGTGTGAATATATTTAATTCAATGTTTTCTTCAAGGTGAATTTTATGAGAGTTGTTTAGATCGTCGTTCGTATGTAAATTTTTATTTTGAAGCGTTCTTTTATAGCCCACCACGTGAATACCTCACGATTTTACGTTGCAATATTCATTCATGATGTTTTGAGGGAAATGCGTAGTTCTAATGAATACATGTGCTTCTAGTTTCTGATACATAAAAATATACATTATTGTGACAATAGTTATTCTTGTCTTTATCGAAGATAATTCATTGATTTTTCGTAACTGTATTCAATAATCATATTTTTGAAGATAGAAATTGTTATAAGTGATAACAATTTTCACCTTTAAAGAGAAAATCAGAGCTTCAAAGTTTCAATTTCCAAAAAAATCAGAGATTTCTGAGTAAATATGCAAATCAAAGCTTTTTTTCTGTATTGTTAATAAAATGATCATGGTAAATTACTTAAAACAATAGACTTGTAACAATAGACTTCGCATAAAAGTATTGCTAATATTTACAGAATATTTATGGCGCTATCTATTAGTATGTAATATATAATAAGTTTTATTTGTCAAAATCATGCAAAAAATCACCAAATCATATAATGAATGGATAGTTAGGCAATAACGCTGGTACTTCACAATAAAATGTCCAGAACTATATTGGAATTGTTAACGAGTTTCTTTCCTTTTGCAGCGTTGTAATTTCAGCTTAAACTTGTTTCTTTCGAATTTTATTTCCCCATGCTAACCCGGCGAACTCGCTGGATCTCGATGAATGTGTAGCTTGGAAGTTGGCTATCGTACGCATTTTTAATCTGTTTTCAATGTATTTAAAATAAAATATTTTATTTATTTTATAAAAAATATTTATTTAAAATATA